>JADBJO010005071.1:165509-190509 GCA_016801955.1 Conus betulinus | reverse complement strand
GATCGGAGCTGTTCCATGAAAACGTTCCTTAATACACAATGAGTGAACCAGTCTTTTAGGAGAAGAAGAAGAAGAAGAAGAAGAAGAAGAAGAAGAAGAAGAAGAAGAAGTTATGTCTGAAGTGTTCCACACAATGTGTGATAATACACATACTCTGAATATGATGTCTGGAGTGTTCCACATAATGTACTGTGATAATACAAATACTCTCAATGTTATACCTGGAGTGTTCCACACAGTGTGCTGTGATAATAGACATACTCTCAATATTAAGTCTGGAGTGTTCCACACAATATGCTGTGATGACATGTACCCCTTGGGGAGTGTTTTCGATTCGTTTATGACAGATTTCACACCTAACATTGATCCTTGGAGAATTTCTGTCCTGTTCCACACAAACTGCTTGTCCCTAACAAAATGCACACCCACGCTGGTCCACGATGTGGCGATAACCGTTGTCGGAAGGTGCTATCCTGAGCTGGTGGCATCAGAAGAGGCACTACTGACCTCTGTCGGAGTGACGCGGCGGCAGGGCAGTGTCTCCTCCAGAAGGTGGCACTGTGGCGACCTGGAACTGAATGCGTACTGGCGGTGGAATGAGGACTGGCAGTGCAAAAGCTGAGACAGGACTGTTGTCAGCGCTGCTGCACGTGGTGTAGCGGGAATCTGTGACAGTGCTACCGAAAGGTGTTAAACAAAAAATTAAAAAAAAACCAAACAAACAACAACAAACTTCAATCCCATAGGCGTGGACTGCTCCTGACCAAAACGATTCTTATTTGAGTTGTCAGGAAAATATAGCTACTGATGTAACCTAGAAAATAAAGTATGTGAAACACCCTTTTTTGTACACGATTGAGAGGTCCTTTTGAAACAGACCAGAATTTCTGTCCGCCGATGGAATTAGTTTGTTAGGGAGACAACGCAGCATCATACACCGGGTAGTCAGGAAATAATTTGACGATTAATGCACTAGTCGGGTGGATGTGCGCATGGTGAGACGTCCTGTATTTTAACCCGTCGTCTGCTGTAAAGTAAGTTCGTTTTGGAAGGTAGGCCTGTGTGTGTTTGTGATCCTTCTTCTTCTGTCTCTGTCTGTGTCTGTCTGTCTGTTCGTCAACAGTGTGGGACGGCAGTAGTAATGTCCATAAAAAGGCTGAATTCTCTCCATAGACGTGCAGCAAAGCTACTCCATCCAGCCGTACTTATAACAACAGATGAAAAACTAAAAGCGCTGAACATGCTTCGTCTGTGTAAGCAATTGGAACTCAACAAGGTTTCATTTATGTTTACAATCTCGGCAGATGTAGTGCCATGTTAGATCAATGCCCTTTTTACAAGATTGAACAGCTTTTTCTGGCTCGGAGAAATTCCTTCTTCCCTACCATGCATTGATCTATACAAAACAAGCCTAGCTTACTCTGGAAATAATATGTCTGGAACTCACTTCCACCGAGTCTACAAAATACGAATACATTAAAACTTGTCAAGAACATTTACATAAACATTTTATGTTTCAGTGATTTGATTATTCCATTAGAATCAGCGTCCATTCGCGGAGTCTTCTGTAAACCATACTTTGAATACACTGTCTAAACATATAACCTACTTCATCGTTCATTCCCCACTCCCACGCTGTCTACATCCCTCTTCTCTTCCACCTATCTATCATACTCCCCCCCCCCCCCCCCCCCCCCCCCCCCCCCCTCTCCTCCCTCCGACTTCTCTGTCTGTAGTTTTGTTTGTTTGTTTGTATGTCTGTTTGTTCGTTTGTTTTCCTTCTGTTTGACTATCCACCAAGTCATTATTACGTTTATGAATAGTCTGCTTATCATTCTAGAAGTAGATTACAGTGTTGCTATGTTGGATTGTCAGTACGAATGATAGGTGTTGAAATAATGTATGCATGACAAGGACAGATGGTAAGACTAGGTTGTGGCCCAAAATGTTCATCCTTATGTATCAAAGATCAATCAATCAATCAACCAATCTGTCTGTCTGTGTCTGTCTGTCTGTGTCTGTCTCTCTCTCTCTCTCTCTCTCTCTCTCTCTCTATTGTCTCTCTCTCCGTCCTCTCTCTTTTCAAAGACTGCCGCAGGTACTCTCTGAAGCATTCAAGTATTGACTGTTGTCAGGTATAAAAAAAAAAAGCAAAGACTGCCGCAGGTAGACTGAAGGATTGAAAATGAAAACCTCCGCTACTAAAGTATTGCGCTGTTCACCCTCTTTGTTCCCCTGATGGTCAGCGGCATTGAAGCCATCCCGGCCCTAAAGTATTGCGCTGTTCACCCTCTTTGTTGTTCACCCGCCTCCTGATGGTCAGCAGCCTTGAAGCCATCCCGGCCCTAAAGTATAGCGCTGTTCACCCTCTTTGTTCTCCTGATGGTCAGCGGCATTGAAGCCCATCCCGGCCCTACAGACAGCCAGCCAGTAGACAGTCACCCTGAAGCTGAACCCAATGACCGAGGTAAAAGATTTCTTCTCTCAACCGTCGTCGTAGACTCCAATTTTTAGCGCTATCAGTAATTTGTCAGGCGCTGTGGATCGTAGAGAGGCGAACCAAGTAAAGCTACACACCAAGTGCGATGAACGTCTCCAGAGACAAAAAGAGCCGGGAGAGACGTTGATGGCTGATGTACATGTTCTCCATGGAAAATTAGTCCAGCTGGAAGACAAAAATGAAGGGCTCCTCTATAGACGTAGGCAGGTGGAAGACAACATCGATCGCTCTGAGAGTTATTCCAAGAGGAATAACGTATGTGCTCATGGAATCCCAGAGAGAGCAGGGGAGACATGGAAAGACTGTGAGGAAAAGGTTCAAGGCATTTTTCCAAGAAGACTTGAAACTTAGGGCAGGAATTGCAACTGACTGTGCTTGCGGCTCTGGGAAAGCAATCGTCGTCACTGTGACAACTGACTGTACTTTCGGAGCTGGGAAAGCAGTCGTCGTCACTGTGTCACACGGAAAAGGAAAAGGTCCTGGCCGCAGCAAAAAATCTTAGTGGAAGCAGCAACATTTCGGGGAGAGAGGACTCTCCACAGAGAACCCAGACCAAATGCAGCAAACTTCTCCCGCTGATGAGGAGCGTGTGAGCCGATGACAGGAGGCCAGGACAGGTGACGGACGTTGGCACCTTCATCTTCAATTTGACCTCAGGTCAGATCGAGAAAACCCACGCGGGGTCAGCACCAGAGGCTGACCAATGGAAACCCGGCTGACCAGCCACACTGTCAGCAGCCAGCAGCCACAAAGCAACGCATCGATCGGTGGAGCGGTGGGAGTGACGGACAGGCCAAGACTGCAGTCAGTGTGCTCAGAGCTGCCAACAGCTTTACAAACAAACCAACATGCACAATGAGGCAAAGGTGCCATTTGAAAATGCAAGCTCTAGTTTCTGTGACAATTTCCATCTTCTGTATCAAAGTCGTTTCTTTCTTTTGTGTCCTGGAACATTGAAGGTCCTACCGCAAAGCTCGCAGATCCAGATGTTGTAAACTACATTACGCAATATGATGTTGTGTGCTTTGTGAAAAGTTCACTTCACAGAAAATTGACTTTAGTATTGACGTTAAAGACTTTGTAGTGCTGCATTCCAAGGCCATAAAAACTGACCCAAATGGGGCGTAGGTCTGTCTGGTGGTACCGTTATGATGATATCAAATAACTTTGGGGAACTTGCTGAAATCACTGAAACAAAGATCGACAATGGATGCTGTATGAAACTCAGTAAAAAGCTGTTCTTAGGAGACAAAGATGTCATTTTTATAGGCATGTATAACCACCCGATAGCCAGTAATTATTGTAAAACCAAAGAATGTTCATGTACTCTAGAACATCTTGAACAATTTGTTTTTTCTCTCTTTGAATCGGGCGGAGAGATTTTCATTGTCTAATTTGTGGTGATTTGAATGCACGGGTTGGTGACTGGAATTTAGATGGTGGTATTTATGAAGACATTGTTTTTGTTGATGGTAATATGTTTTTAAGGAAATCGAAAGATAAGTTCGTTAATTGCTTTGGCAAAGCTTTGATAGAATTATGTTCAACTTTTCAGCTGACGCTACTGAATAGCTTATGTTGAGGGGATGAGTTGGGGTGTTTAACAGTTTTATCAGATGAGTTGGGGTGTTTAACAGTTTTTAATCAGATGAGTTGGGGTGTTTAACAGTTTTATCAGATCACGGAAACAGTTAAGTTTTGTGGACTTTGTATAGTGAAACTTTTGCCTGCAGTCAGCAGTATGAAGGTTGACAGTCGTGTGGAGTCAAACCACATGCCTGTTACACTGAACACCAAACGTTCTGTACAGGACGACAACAGTCAAACCACATGCCTGTTACACTGAACACCAAATGTTCTGTACAGGACGATAACAGTCAAAACCACATGCCTGTTACACTGAACACCAAATGTTCTGTACAGGACGACAACAGTCAAACCACATGCCTGTTACACTGAACACCAAATGTTCTGTACAAGACGACAACGGTCAAAACCACATGCCTGTTACACTGAACACCAAATGTTCTGTACAGGACGACAACAGTCATGAAATCAAGAAGCAGTTCGTGGAGAAGCTTAAATGGGATCCTGACAAGACATTTTTGTGCTCAGAACATCTGTGATCTCCCGAATCTGAAGCCACATTTAAAGACCCTTTGGATGTAGTGGAAGAAAGAACAGACTCAGCTTTGGAAAAGTGGATTGCTCTGTGACTGGGTACAGGGCAGTGTATGACACAGACCATTAACCTCACGCCAAATGCACAGGGAAGACACAAATGGTTGACAAGAGCTGTTTGGAAAAAACGCATGATGCGACCTGAGCTTTACATGAGTTGAATCGTTCAGGGGACGTCACCGAGAGAATAATGTACAGGCAGCGGAGGTCGCAAGACCAATAATTTCTAGATCAAAAAAGGAAGATTCTCGAAATCAACTGCTCGAAAGTTTGCTGAAAAAAAGAAAGAAAAAAATGACAGTAGTAAATTCTGGTCAACGATTAAGAAAGCAAAACGAAAGCAATCAGATTTCCTAATCATTGACATTACTAGGTGACAAAGTCATTTTGAAAGCGTATTGAGCTCTGATGGTAATGACCAAGCACAGGAAAATGAGAACGCTGAATTCAGTGCAGAGGAGGAGGTTTGCATCCCAGAAGTGGATGATGAGATAACAGGGCAGGATGAGCGTCAGGCTACCAGACGACTCTCACCCGGCAAAGCGGCTGGCCTGGATGAAACCTTGGGAGAGTTTCTAAAAGCAGCTGAACCTCCAGTCATTCCTTTCCTTGCAAAACTGTTCAACCGCAGATGTGATAGTGGACAGTGTCCAGAAGAAGCATGGTCTGCATCACTTGTTGTTCCCGTCCTTAAAAAAAAGGTGACTCCTCAGACCCAGAAAACCAAAGGGGGGGGGGGGGGGGGGGGGGGGGGGGGGGGGGTCGCTGTTAAGTATGTTCAGCAAGGTGTTTGACTTCCATTCTTAATCAGTGTTTCTATAAATGGGCTGAAGATGAAGAGAAAATTAGTGCAAGCAGGCAGGATTTCGGAAAAAAAACTATTTACTTCACCACTGACCACATATTTACGGTCATGGCAATGATTAAAAAAAAAGTTTGTTTGGGCACAACAGGAGCAAATTTTATGTTGGTTTTCTAGACTCTCAGTAGGTTTTTGATACGGTTGACAGAGGTAAGCTTTGGAACATTCTCCAGAGACTGCACACATCATCAAAAATGATTTGTAAGCTCAAAGGCATGTACAACTCGGTAAAAAGCTGTGTCCGCTGGGTTCCTAACTGTCAGATTTTCTTTGTCTGCCCATCCATGTGAAACAGGGCTGTTTGTGAAAACAGGGCTGTTTTATGTCACCATTGATCTCTTTACTGATCACTGAGGTCATCCGGTGTGAAACAGGGCTGTTTGATGTCACCATTGATCTCTTTACTGATTACTGAGGTCATCCGGTGTGAAACAGGGCTGGTTGATGTCACCATTGATCTCTTTACTGATCACTGAGGTCATCCGGTGTGAAACAAGGCTGTTTGCTTCACCATTGATCTCTTTACTGATCACTGAGGTCATCCGGTGTGAAACAGGCTGTTTGATTCACCATTGATCTTCTCTTTACTGATCACTGAGGTCATCCGGTGTGAAACAGGGCTGTTTGATGTCACCATTGATCTTCTCTTTACTGATCACTGAGGTCATCCGGTGTGAAACAGGGCTGTTTGATGTCACCATTGATCTTCTCTTTACTGATCACTGAGGTCATCCGGTGTGAAACAAGCTGTTTGATGTCACCATTGATCTCTTTACTGATCACTGAGGTCATCCGGTGTGAAACAAGGCTGTTTGATGTCACCATTGATCTTCTTTTACTGATCACTGAGGTCATCCGGTGTGAAACAAGCTGTTTGATGTCACCATTGATCTCTTTACTGATCACTGAGGTCATCCGGTGTGAAACAGGGCTGTTTGATGTCACCATTGATCTCTTTACTGATCACTGAGGTCATCCGGTGTGAAAACAGGGCTGTTTGATGTCACCATTGATCTCTTTACTGATCACTGAGGTCATCCGGTGTGAAACAGGGCTGTTTGATTCACCATTGATCTTCTCTTTACTGATCACTGAGGTCGTCCGGTGTAAAAAACAAGGCTGTTTGATGTCACCATTGATCTTCTCTTTACTGATCACTGAGGTCATCCGGTGTGAAACAGGGCTGTTTGATGTCACCATTGATCTCTTTACTGATCACTGAGGTCGTCCGGTGTAAAACAAGGCTGTTTGATGTCACCATTGATCTTCTCTTTACTGATCACTGAGGTCATCCGGTGTGAAACAGGGCTGTTTGATGTCACCATTGATCTCTTTACTGATCACTGAGGTCGTCTGGTGTAAAACAGGGCTGTTTGATGTCACCATTGATCTCTTTACTGATCACTGAGGTCATCCGGTGTGAAACAAGGCTGTTTGATGTCACCATTGATCTCTTTACTGATCACTGAGGTCATCCGGTGTGAAACAAGGCTGTTTGATGTCACCATTGATCTCTTTACTGATCACTGAGGTCATCCGGTGTAAAACAGGGCTGTTTGATGTCACCATTGATCTCTTTACTGATCACTGAGGTCACTGATGCCGTGAGCAGAGGGGGAAAGCATGGGTTCCAGTTTCTCCCCGGTTTCCGGGAGATCTCCCTTCCTTTTGCAGATGACATTGTTTTACTGTCTCTAACTCCTAGCGGACTACAGAATCAGTTAGACAACCTAGCACGAGCATCAGATAGTCTAGGTTTGACAGTAAATTTGCACACAAAAAAAGAAGAAGAAGAATGGTAAACAAGTAGGGTAATTCTTGCTCCTATAAGAAGACCTAACAGAGTAACTTTTATTCAAGATTGGCACAGCCTTTTAAAAAAACAAGGAAAAACAAGCCAGGCCAACAACCCCTCCATCATCATCACAGTAATGACTTTGCAAAGATTTGAACTTGAAGCGGCTGACACACGAGCCTCCCCGCCCGTACGCTTTGGAAGTACCGGTCGAACCCGATCCCAAACGTAGCGTCTGTCATAGTAAACGTACGTCTCAAACGGAATCCGGCGTCCAGCTAAACCCGACCGTTCGAGATACACCGTGATCTATTCGAAACGGAGAAAACGGACAGCTAGTGTCCTCCAACCAATCAACGCTCAGCATTGAGCCAACACCCATGGCACAAGGAAAAATGGCGTCGTCCGGCAAGGCGGTCAGACTGTCCGAATCGGAGACCAAACATTTGATTGAATTGTATCAAGGCCATAATGTGGTTTGGAATGTCACTCAGAAAATTATAAGAATCTAAATATTCGAGGAAAAGCTTTGTATTCAATTGTACAGTCCTTTCAAGCAGCATGTGGGATCAAACTCGAAGGTTTTAAAACTATCGTGAAGCGCTCCGTCCGTTCGACACTGACTGGTCGGACCGCACAGGTTCAAACGTTTCGTCTCAACTGTACCGTACGGGCGAAAAGGCTCGTGCGTCAGTAGCTTAAGGGGGGGGGGGGATGAAGAAAAAATGGGAACATAAAGTTAAGAAAATATATTATAAATATGAAAAACTCTTCACTAGCTGCAAGAGGGAACTATCATAATCCCTCTCGAAGACAGATCTATTTGTGTTACCTGCTCCTAGGCCTTTCGTCCGCTGGATCGGACTCATCAGGGAGACACGGAATAAAAGTTACTCTGTGTTGTTTTCTTATGGGAGTAAGAGTTACCCTACTTGTTTGTTGTTTACTGTTCCCTGCCTCATTTTATTTTCAAATCAAGAATAATGGTATTTTGTATGGGCGGCCATTGATTGAGAAACGAAAAATGGAACTTTCAAGGCCAGGTAATTTCTGTTGTCAGTAGCCATAAATATCTTGGGTCTTTTACTACTGTACTGTCTTTTGACACTGCTTTAGAAGAATGTTGCCGACGTGCTAAAAGGAAAATCGCGGAGATCTTGAAGACGGTGTGGGCGTTGGGTTATATGGACATATCTGTATTTTTTTTTAATCATTTGATGCTCAAGTGAAACCCACGCAGTTGTATGCATCAAAACTGTGGGGTTTGTATGGGGCTGAAATAGTAGAATCCATACATTTATACGCTTGTAAACGTATGCATCAGAACTGTGGGGGTTGTAACGGGCTGAAATAGTAGAATCCATACATTTATACGCTTGTAAACGTATGCATCAGAACTGTGGGGTTTGTATCGGGCAGAAATAGTAGAATGCATACAGTGATTTGCTTGTAAACGTCTGTTGAACGTTAGTCTGAAGACTCCTAATGCTATGACTTATGTGAAAATAGGCAGGTACCCTCTGTATGTAGACAGCACTGGTAGTTCCTTATAAAAGCGGTTTCGTCTGCCAAACATGCCATTTTCAAGAGTTCCTAAACAGGCGAATGGAATGGTCCTGAGCAAAATGCTTCTGGGTGACTGAGCAAAATCACTTGCACAATTTGGCTCTGTCCATGAAGCGCTGTCTGGATTTGTTTGGGTTTCTCATGGGTCTGGGAGATTGGTGAGCGGGAAACGAAAAGACAGTTTTGAAAGTCTTCAAGCAACAGATGATTGACTGCTTCCGCCAAGACTGGAATGCCAAACTACATTCCAGTGATCGCCTTGTGACGTGTTGTACATTCAAATCACTTCTGACGCCGGAGAAAATACATCGGCTCCATCACTATCGCCAAATTTCAGACTAGTGAGGCTCTAGTGTCCTGGGGGTTTGACGATGAAGAGATGTACTGAGGCTAGTGCGGCTCTAGTGCCCCAGAAGAACGTCCCTTTCCGGACCAAAATATAGGACATAGATTAAAAAAAAAAAAAAAAAAAAAAAAGCAAAGGAGATAACCAAGCAGTTAGGGGGTCCAGTTTTGTCTTCTTTTTTTTCCATTTCAGTCGTCTCGCGCGACAGTAAGAAAATGGACCCGCCAGGAGTGAGAGACTGGTGATGTGTGGAGGTTTATATATATATATATATATATACATACATACATACATATATATACACATATACATATATATATTTTATATATAAAACACCAAACAAGAGCACACATGGGCCACATGGGGGCAGCTGGAGAGACTGGCCCAGGACAGAGACAGCTGGAGGGACCTTGTCGGCGCCCTATGTCCCAGTGGGGGCGATGGGCTTAAGAAGAAGAAGAAACAAGAGCAAAGCCGCTATACCATAGACCATCTTTCAGATCTGAACATCAAGAGAGGATGTGGCCGCACATCCAGACTTAAGGGAAGAGCAAGAAACATCATCAACCAAACAAACTTTGGAATGATCTCAAGGCCAACACTGCGAAGACTCCTTTACCTAGAGATTGGGGCAAATTCATACTGGGCTTTTCCAGTAGCAGACACAAATGATCAAACACATGTCAACTGAGACAAGACTTTGAATCTCTCAGGAAGAGGGTCCCGTTCATCATCACTCACAACCCTGCGAACCCTCCTCTATGCGAACTCCTCTTACATGAAAACATCAGTGGCTGCAACATCAGCGACCAGCCTTACATGAAAACATCAGTGGCTGCAACATCAGCAACCAGCCTTACATGAATGTACCTGGCTCTACTGCACCAAATGCAAGGGAGATCAATAACGTAGGAAAAACACGCACGCGCGTCAAACAACGGCTTCTACTTACATAGGTCACATATCCAGAACAATACAAGGCACCACAGTCACACATCAATTTCAGCATGCACCAACCACTCGCTGATTCAAGACACGCGTTTGTATGCCAGTTGAAAAACAGTACATAGGACAGCGACATCATAGAGAGCTCAGGGGCAAAATTTCCGGATTCATAACACTACAAACCAGCACCCACCAAGGCCGGCTGAACACACATGACTAATTATTAGTTACACGCACTGTGAGAGTGGTCCTTGCTGCATTTGATAGTGACATAGTTGTTCCCTCTGGTACACCTAACAAAAATGAAAACCTTAGAGAGATGAAAGACGAGGAGTAACCTTGAGAGAGAGAGTGAGAGAGAGAGAGAGAGAGAGAGAGAAGGGGGGGGGGGGGAGGAAGCTGTAAGGGAAAGTATAAGCTGATGTGGGGGGGTGGGGAGTGACAAAATACTGAACAACCGGATGGTGTGGTAGACATTGCATCACTTGATGATGACATTTACAGTCATGACGCAAGTTAACGTCTTTAGCATGAGCGACCTAATTGATGTCACTCCACTTTTGACGTGATCATGATAACAGGGGGCCCCAACAGAGAACAAATCAAAAATTTGCCAGTTAATAAAAATGATCCAGTATTAAAACTAGCACCGGGCGTACAGTTTTCAGTTTCAGTTTCATTCAGTCAAGGAGCGTCACTGCTGTGGCGGACTAGTCATGGATTACGCTACGCCACAGCCGCTAAGTTTCGAGGAAGCACACTACGCATGATTTGATTGAAGCTCTAGGATAAATGAATAACAACTAAGATGTGAAAATTGAAAAAAAGAGGGGTCTCGTGGACTACGACTTTTGGCAGATGTCCCTGACCCTACACATCAGCCCAATGCACTGTTCAGAACTGGAGTGTGCCAAATCTAACATGTTTTTGTTTGTTAGTTTTTGTTTTTGCATGTGTGGTGTATGAATGTACACACATGTGATGCGTATGGATGTATGGGCAATCAGGACCCCATGTGTGTGCCGTTTGGTGCGCGCTGCCGGCGCGTGTGCGTGTTGGGGTTGTTGTATGTGGCTGTGCGCGCAGCATGGTGTGTGTGCGCGTTTTGGGTTGTGTGTAGTGTGGTGTGGTGGGTGGCTGTTGTGTGAGTGTGTATGTGTCATGTGTTTGTGTGTGGGTGTGTGTATGTAGTGGTGTGTATAGTGCGGTGGCGGGCGATGTGTGGTGGCGCTGTGCAAAGTGTGTGTGGGGGTGTGTGGTGTGTGTTGTGGTGTCGTGTGGGTGTGTGTGTGATTTTGTGGGGTTTGATGTGAAGCCAACATTGTATGGCTCAGCAGATATCCATGGTGCCACGTGGTTATGGTATGTGTATATGTGGGTGTGTGTGTGTGGGTGTGTTGTGTGTGTGTGTTGGGTGTTGTGTGTGCGCAAGTTGTGGATGGGTATGATGGGTGGTTGGGAAGTGGAGCTGTGGCTACATGTCACGCATGTGTACTCATGTGGGAGGTAGGAGGAAGCGAAGGCGAAGTGTTACGCTGGCGCAGTGGCTGACTGCACGATGTGTGTGGCGGTGGTGGGGATGTGCTTATGTGGTGGTGTGGTGTGAGCGTGTTTGGGAGGGATTTGGGTGCTTGCTGTGTGGTGTGTGTGTTGTTAATGCGCGTGTGTTGTTGCGCAACAGCGACAGACGCCAGTAGGTTGCACACACACCATACTAGACCTGCAAGATCTGCAACTCGTCTCGGTACACTACCCAGGGGTGCCCATGCTTGCAGCACTCACACTAATCGAAGAGGCTTCGCACGACTCGACGTCCGTAGACTTTCTAATCAACACGCTGGCATTCACCCCAATGATGAACACGGGCCCTGAGAGATTCAAAGTCTTATCTCAGTTGACACGCGTGTGATCATTTGTGTCTGTCATTGGAAAGGCCCAGTATGAGTTTGCCCCAATCTCTAGGAGTCTTCGCCAGTGTTGGCCTTGAGATTATTCCAATGTTTGTTTGGTTGGTGATGTTTCTTGCTCTTCCTTAAGTCTAGATGTGGGCGGCCACTTCCTCTCTTTGATGTTCAGATCTGAAAGAAATGGTCTATGGGTAATAGCGGCTTTGCTCTTGTTTCTTTCTTCTTCTTCTTAAGCCCATCGCCCCCACTGGGACATAGGCCGCCGACAAGGTCCCTCCAGCTGTCCCTCTGTCCTGGGCCAGTCTCTCCAGCTGTCCCCATGTGGCCCATGTGTGCTCTTGTTTAGTTAAGTGTTTCTTCAATTTTCTTATCACCATAACATCGGCCAAGCTGTAATCCAGTTGTTATGTTGCCTTGCCAGCCAGTGTGTCTGCTCTCTCGTTTCCCGCACCTCGTACAGACACCCATAGCCATTCCCATCTACCCCCTACCCAAACACTCGCATAGCACCCACGCACACAAAGACCCCCCTCCCCCCCCAAAAAAAAAAAAAAAACACCTCAGCACACACCCACACATCCACACCCACATCCACACACGCGCATGCATGCACAACACACACACCACACACACACATACACACACACACACACACACACACACACACACACACACAGACACAGAGAGAGAGAGAGAGAGAGAGAGAGAGAGAGAGAGAGAGAGAGAGAGGCGTAATCTCAGATAACACAACGCAAAAAATTGGGGTATGGGTAAGGGTTGTAAAGGTGGTAGAAGGGAGGGGGGGGGGGCTAGGAGGGAGACCAGCAAGAGTTGTCTCCAACAGGTATGCACATAAAGAAATATAGGAGGAGCTGGTAGGGAGGGAAGAAGGTCAAGAGCCTGGGAGGGGAAGGTCTAAGAGAAGGCTTGAATGAAGGGTGTGGCAGCGAGGGGAGATAGTGAAGATAGGGAGGGGTAGAGGCGAAAGGAGATGAAAGGTGGGGTACTGTTGGAAGGGGGCGGTTAGGGAGAAGGGAGGGTATGGGGAAGAGTCTAGGCGACCATGTTGAGACGCTCTGGGTGAACAGTGCGTAATTTGTTAAACCAGAATGATTCACGTCGAAGTCTGTAATCATCGTCCTCTGAAAAACAAAACTTTGCCTACTACTATACATCTCAGATCCTGAAGGGAGTGGTCAGTATGGTGGGAATGTCTGGTTACCAAGTTTTCAGCGTTCTTTTTGATGTTCGATCTGTGTTGGTAAAAACGGGTTTTTAAAGAGGTTTTTTGGTTCTTCCCCAAAATACTGGCTGTGTGGGCGGTAAGTAGATGATACTGCTGGTTAAATAGTCCATGTGATGAATATACATACATATATACATATATATACACATGCCATGTGTTTCGACATATAGACATGTATGCCAGTCGTGAATGGTAGAATGTGGAAGGGTGGACGACCCCATTGACACCTACATCGTATTATACTGTAAGTAGCGTTGATTTGTGATCTAGTATCTTATACTGAATTTTTTTTTTTTAAAAAAGAAATCTAAAAGCCTCCTTCTCTCCCCAGTCCCCCCCCCCCCCCCCCCCCCCCAAACACACCCCTTCCCCCGCCGACTTCCCGTCCTTTTTACGTCTGTTTTCTTTGCTCCACGCTCCCTTAGTTTTCATATCATCGATTCAATTGCTCACCATAGTTTTGATATTGCCATTTAATGGTATGTTCGATTGTTTAATTAGAGTTAGGGATTGGATGTTGGACCTCTTAATTTCATTTCCTTGGTACCTTTTTGTCTGACTTATTCCGATTCCACAATAGGTCCGCAACTTATTCTGTTGTCAACACAACTGTCCTCCTCTCTGGGGGGGGGGGCTCTCGTCTCCTCCTCTCTCTCTCTCTCCATCTCCACCCCTCTCGTCTCCTCTCTCAACCTCTCGGCATCTCTCTCTCTCTCTCCTCTCCTCTCTTTATGAATAGTTTGCTTATCATTGTAGAATTAGATTACCATGTTGCAATGTTGATTTTGTCAGTATGAATGATATGTTGAAATAATGTATGCATGACAAGACAGATTGAAGACTAGGCTTTGGCCTAAAATCTCCATTCTTTGGTGTATTAAAGAGCAATCAATCAATCAAATCAATCCATCATCAATCAATTTCTCGCTTTCCTTAATCTTGTCTCTGGTCTCTTTTTCTCCCCCTCTCCTTCTCACTTCTCTTTTCTCTCGTTATCTGGTATTACCCTGCACCACAATTCTATTTTTCTTGATACTTCCACCCTTTTTTTCCTCCTCCTTCCCCCCCCCCTCTCGTCTCTCTCTCTCTCCTCTCTAGATCTCCGATTTGGGTTTGCTGTCTCCTCTCTGTCTCTTGCCTGATCTCCTCTCGTCTCTGTGTCCTCTTCTCGTGGCCCTCTCTTTCTCTCTCTCTCTCATCTCTCCAGCCTCTCTTCTCTCTCTCCGTTGTTGCACACCCATCACTCTTCACCCACCCCCCCCACAAAAAAAACTCTCTTTTTCCCCTGACTCTATGACTGCTATTCTTCTCTTTTTTGCTCTTTACTTTCACTGGATCTTTTTTTTTCTCTCTGCTATTCCTTCTCTTCTTTCTCGAGTCTTTATATCTCTGTCTCTCGCTCTCGAGTCCTCTCTTTCTTGATTTACAAAACCCCCCCCCCACTCCCCCCTCCTCACTCTTCCCCACTGCTCCCTTCTCTCTCGTTTTTTTCCTCTTTCATCTCGGCCGTCGCCGTCTATGTTTTCTACCCCTTTTTCTCCCCCAGAGATCCTCTCCGTCTCTCCCACTGCTCCCTCATTTCCCGCCCCCACCCCCCTCCCTTGCTCTAGGTTTTTTCACATCACTCTTTCTCTCCGAGCGCCGGTCTCCTTTTCTCCCCTCTTTCTCCTACCGCTAGCCTCAGCCTTTCTTCTCGATAATCTTTTTAAACTTAACGCGTCAGGTACCCATCTTTGTATAAAACATAAGCCCCCCCCCCCCACACCCCATTTGCTCTCCCCTTACCCTGTCTTCCCCAGAGTTCATAGTTCATCCCTATCCCCCCACCTCCCGGATTTTTCTTCCTCCCCCCCCCCCCCTCCCCTGGACCCCATAGTACCTTCTTCCTCCCCCCTTCCCTCTCTCCCCTCCTCCCTCTCCCTCCCTCATACCCACCGTACCTCTTATCTTAAACACACTTTTAATAATCTTAATGGAAATGTTAGTCCAGTTTATGGTATGTGTTTTGTTTGCAGCCTTCCCTGAGGAAGCCTTGAAGTAAAGGCGAAAGCTTGAAGGAAATGAGTTTGTGGAGTGGGAATGCATGTGCGGATTTTTATTACTTCTTTATACACACCACACACACACACACACACACACACACACACACAACACACACACACACACACACACACACACACTCACACTCATATATATATATGTATATATATATATGTGTGTGTGTGTTGTGTGTGTGTGTGTGTGTGTGTATGTGTGTGTGTGTGTGTGTGTGTGTGTGCGTGTTGTGTGTACATTTATATATGTATATAGATATAGATAAATGGAACAAGTAATGTTTTCACATCATTGTCAGAGGCTTCAGGTATTTTGGACTTTCAACATGCAAGTCATCCACTTGTGTCAATCGATTTTCCGAGGATTGTATGGCACACTGTTGAATGGGTGTACTGCATTTGATTTCTGTGTTTTTAATGGCCTGTGTCATGGCGACTGGCAAGATTACTATACGTACGTATCAGAGAGTGGCTGCAGTTTGAATGTTTTAATTTCTTATGTCTCATGATTTGTGTGCATTGAAGTGTGATTCATGCTAGTTACGAGTGTCTGAGAGAATCGATTCTGATCATACGTCTGTGGAACTTCATTTGAATTACCATTGTGATAAAGTAAATTCGGAGACAAATCCTTCTGATAACAATTTTACACTGGAAAGATTTTTATGGAGTGAAGAGTGTGTGGATGTGTTTATGAACAATATGTTTTACGCAACAGATTTATGATAAAATCCACCATGCAGTCAGTCTTATTTATGTCGATATACATGAAGCGTTAAATGTTGTCAGTACCTGTACTAAAGATGCTGCAGAATGTAATACTATGAAGAGGCAATACGAGTTATAATGATATGAAATGTAACGATTGATTTGATGCTGAATGTCATACCAATAAAAAGAAAGTTTGTATTTCATTCAAAAAATTTAAACGTTCACATGACAAAAAAGATGGTGACGGCTGTTGTAAGGCAAGACAGGAGAATAATTTGCAGAGAGCAGACAGGAAGAGGCTTAGCGACGCACTGCTGACAAAACTGATTGCATGTATAGCACATTTGACTTGTGGTATCGCCCAGTGTGTAAGTGTACTTGTCTGTAATGCACCTCCATCCGCTCCCTGCCTCGTGTCACCTACAGTGCCACAGGAGATGCCCAGCCTCTTGCTTAAGATCTTCCATCTGCCCCCACCATCTCATTCCCCAGCCTCCTCCAACCCCATCCCCACCCCTATTATTTTTTTTTTTATCATATTAATCTGGCTATTATCACATACTGCATCAGCATACACTCAATCACAAACACAGCCTGTTCACTCCATCCTCACCATCCACTCTATTCATTCAAATGACAGACTGAGCTTGGAAGAATTCACTTTTGGTGTTCCTTTTACCAAAACACAACAAAGGATGCACGATAAACATTCAACATCACATGAAAGTTTAACATAAAGGACTGCACGAAAAGATTCAACATCACATGAAAGTATAACACGCATTTTCTTGTCCAATTTTCATGTCCATTTTTCAAATAAACTCTCCCAGCCACTTTTCTATTTACCACATGTACATTTTCCGCCATTTTTTTTCTCTTTTCCACATAAGTATTTCGAACCACTTTCTTCTTTTTTGTGTACAGAAATATGATATCCTATCCTCCTGTTTGGCGTCTCTCGGTCTGCCATACAGTTCAGGCTTCTCTCACCCATCACGTGCCTCAACGTCCAATCAACAAGAAGGAAAGCTCAGTGACATAATGCTGTTCACTTAAGGTCTAACATTGTGCCCATACTTCAAACTTTCTTACTCTTCAAAATCTCCACCTCTACACCTCAGCATGAAAATTCACCTACGTTTAACATTCAATGCATTGAAGGCAACACACACAGCATCTCTTGTCATGACAGTCACTTCTCACCAGCATACCTTTGTGTCATGGCCATCTCCTGTTCCCAGCGTGACAACCAGGAAGTAAAACTTGAGGGGAATTTGAGGGCTTGAATAATCATACGCATACATATGTATGTATGTATGTATGCATGTTTGAATATATGTATGCTTGTTTTTTTGTGTTTATGTGTATTTAAGTGTATATATGTATCTCTCTTGCATGTATGTGGATGTGTATTAATGTATGTATGTATGTATTTATGTATGCATGCATGCATATATGCATTCATGTTCACAAGCATCTTTCTGTGTCTGTATGTATGTATGTATGTACTACGTACGTACGTACGTACGTATGTATGTATGTATGTATGTACGTACGTACGTATGCATGTATGTATGTACGTATGTACGTACGTACGTATGTACGTATGTATGTATGTATGTATGTATGTATGTATGTATGTACAACCATGAGTTAATCTGACAATAAATGGGTTTCAGTCAGTCAGACAGTTAGTCAGTCAGTCAGTATGTATGTATGTATGTGTGTATGTATGTATGCATATGAATATCTATATAAGTATGCATGTGAATATGCATGCATGCATACATGCATGCATGCATGCATGTATGTATGTATGTATGTATGTATGTATGTATGTACAAATGTATCTATGTATGTAAATGCATACATACATGTATGTGTATGTATGTTTGTACGTGTATCTGTATGTATGCGTGTATGAATGCATATATGTATGTATATGCATGGATACATATATGTGTATGTATGTCTGTACGTATGTCTGTATGTATGCGCGTATATCTGTATGTTTGCGCGTGTGTATGTATGTATGTATGTATGTATGTATGTATGTATGTATGTATGTATGTATGTATGTATGCATCATTCATGTATGTATGTATGCATTCATGTATGTATGTATGCTATGCATGTATGTATGTATGTGTGTGTGTACGCGTGCGTGTGTGTGCGTGCGTGTGTGCGTGCGTGCAAGTGTATGTGTATTTGTATATATATATATGTATGTATGTATGTATGTATGTATGTATGTATGTATGTATGTATGTATCTATGTCAAGTCGAATGAAAACCGTGAAGGTGAGATAAGAATCTGATGTACTATCAGTCAAGTGTAATCTGAGAAACGAAACAGTTGAAATTTGTTTCCAAAGTTAACTAAAATAGAAGATATTTTATTCAATTTTTCCTGTGCACGATTCATCCTTGAGTAGCCCATTTATATTCCTTCTTTTGAAGGCAACGCGTTTTGTGTGGTCCTTGGCATGTTACAAAATTGGGGGATGGGGGGGGGGGGGGGGGGAGGGGTCATTTCTAAAGAAACACAAGGTAGCAGAAACAGACCTACAATTTTTAGCACAAGACTAAAGAAACTGTTTGTATGAAATGCTTCTTACTCAACGAAAAATAAAAGTAACATTTAGACCTGAAATCAGGCACTAAAAAAGCCACATATGAAGTGCACGACAGACGCCTGAGCATGTAAGCCTTGCGAATGCTGCAAAAAGAGTAAGCAAGATGAAGTATGAATGCAGATAAGAAATGAACATTTTGGGCAGAGTAGGCGATAAGAAATAATAATAAATGATAGTAGAAACTTCAACAGAAAAAGAAATCAGTCTATGAAAGGAGGCGACCAGTAGTAACATACAACAAAACGTAGCCACAAGCAAGTGGTGTCTAGTAGAATAAAGGGAAGAACAACACCTAAGTACTCAATTGTAGTTTCAAAACGGAGTGACTGTGGGCGGAAAATGAAGCAAAATGTCGAAAAAGAGGGGATTAATTACCACCAAGGACACAGACAAATAAAGTACAGGGAAAAACACAATTCATTTAGACCTTCTGGGTCTTCCTCATTCATCATTCATTCATGCCCATCGTCCCCGGTGGAGCATAGGCCATCGACGACCCTTCGCCATCGCACTCTGTTCTGGGCTATTCTGGTCATTCCAGTCCAGTTGGTCCCCTGTTGTTTCAGCTCTGCCTCAGTGTCTCGCCTCCAGCTGTTGCGAGGCCGGCCTCTCTTCCTCTTTCCCTGCGGGTTCCAGGTCAGGGCTTGGCGTGTGGTGCTGGATGCTGGCTTCCTGAGGGTGTGTCTGATCCAGCCCCACGTCCTTCGCAGTATCTGCTTGGCCACTGTCCCCCGCATGCTCCCACAGATCTTCGTTTCGGATCTTGTCCTGCCATCGGATTTGTAGATGCGCCTCAGACAGGTGTTGAAGAATGTCTGAATATTTTGTTGCATCGTCTGTGTTGTCCGCCATGTCTCGCATCCGTTCAGCAGAACTGACTTCACATTTTGAGTTGAAGATGCGGAGTTTGGTTCTTATGCTGATTCCTCCAGATGCCCAGATGTTCTTGAGCATGACAAAAGCTGCTGTTGCCTTGCCGATTCTGGCTGTGATGTCTCGATCCGTGCCTCCTTGTTGGTCAACCACGCTTCCCAGGTAGACGAAAAAGACTCCACCTCCCTGATGGGCTCTCCATCAACTGTGACTGATGTGCTGGCAGTGGTGTTGATTTTCATCAGCTCGGTCTTCTTCCTGTTAATCTTGAGCCCTGTGTCCCGGCTGATGTGGTCTCCAAGCGAGAGGTCTTGTCCTGCATCTGGCTGTGGCTGTGTGACAGGAGCGCCAGGTCGTCAGCGAAGTCAAGGTGGTCGAGCTGCGTCCAGAGTGTCCACTGTATACCGTTGTTCCTGCCTGTTGTTATAGTGGTCTTCATGATCCAGTCAATGACCAGGAGGAAAAGGAACGGCGACAGCAGGCACCCCTGCCGAACTCCAGTCTTCACCTCGAAACTATCGGACAGCTGGCCGGCGTGGGCAGTCCTGCAGTTCATGTCCTGGTAGGTGCACCGGATGAGGGAGATGATCTCTCGGGACTCTGTAATGCCTCAGCAGCTTCCACAGCGTCTCTCTGTCCACACTGTCGAAGGCCTTCTCATAATCTATGAAGTTGATATAGAGGGGGGAGTTCCACTCCAGCGACTGCTCCACGATGATGCGCAGGCTGGCGATCTGGTCAGCACATGATTTTGTTCCGCCGGAAGCCTGCCTGTTGGTCTCGGAGCTTGGGGTCGACAGCCTCTTTCATTCTCTCCAGTAGAACCCTGTTGAGAACCTTGCCTGGCGTTGACAGGAGCATGATCCCTCGGTAGTTGTTGTAGTTGCAGTCCCTGAGGTCTCCTCTCTTTCGCAGCTTGATGATGATTCCTTCTTTCCACTGGGCCGGTACCTCCTCCTCTCTCCCAGATCTTGCTGAAGAGGCTGTATAGCATGTTGACAGCTGTCTCTGTGTCTGCTTTGATGGCTTCTGCTGGTATCTCGTCCGGCCCTGCAGCCTTCCCATTTTCAGAGTCATGATGGCCTTCTTGATCTCTGCCTTGAGGGTTTGTCACAGCTGATGGCAGTTCTGTCTCTGCGGGTGGGATGTCTGGTGGTGCGTCAGGGGCGGGGCGGTTCAGCAGCTCCCCGAAGTGTTCTGCCCATCGTTTCAGCTGTTCCTCGGTTGTTGTCAGTGGGTTTCCGTTCTTTGTCCTTCACTGGCTTGTCTGTCTGCTGGAACTTGCCCGTCAGCTTCTTGGTCACCAGGTACAGGTCCTTCAGGTTCCCCTGTCCTGCTGCTGCCTCTGCTTGACTGGCCAGGTCGTCAAAGTAGTCCCTCTTGTCCTTCTTGATGCTCCTTTTTACTTCTCTGTTCGCTGCTGTGTGCTCTTCCTGTGCCTTTGCCTTAGCTGCTCTTGTTCGGCTCATGTTCAGCGTAGTTTTCTTCTCTCTCTCCTTGTTTCCAGCTTGTGGATGGTGTCGGCAGAGATCATTTCCTTGTGCTGGGTCTTCTTCTTGCCAAGGATCTCTTCACATGTGTCGTGCCAGAGCTTCTTACAGTGTTCCCCACTGTGTCTCGATGTCCATCTCACCGTCTTCTATCAGCTCTTGTAGCGGCTGGAACCTGTTGGAAAGGCTGATCTGGAATGCTGCTTGTGTGTCCCTGTTTCTGAGCAGTCCGACATTATACCTTGTCCGTGTGTTGTTGGCGTTGGTGAATCTCTTGAGGCGAAGTCTCACTGTTGTTAAAAGAAGGTGGTGGTCTGATGACACGTCAGCACCTCTCATCATCACTCGTACATCCCGCCATGATCTCCTGAATTTGCGGCTAATGCAGATGTGGTCAATCTGATTCTCCGTGACATGGTTTGGGGATCTCCATGTGGCCTTGTGGATGCGCTTGTGTGGGAAGATGCTTCCTCCTATGACCAGCTGGTTCAGGGCGCACAGGTCTGCAAAGCGCTCACCATTCTCGTTCATCTGTCCCAGTCCGTGTGTCCCCCATGATGTCCTCGTAGCCTGTGTTGTCCATTCCAATCTTGGCGTTGAAATCTCCCATCAGTATGGTTATGTCCTTTGCTCCTCTTCTGTCTATCACTGTCTGTAGTTGCTGGTAGAAGTCATCTTTCTTCTCTTCTTCCGCATCATTGGTGGGAGCATAGCACTGGATGATGTTCAGCCCTGATGTCCTTCTTCTTCGTGGTAAACTGGCTGTGATGATGCGGGAGTTGACAGGTTCCCATCCGATGAGTGCCCCCTGTGCCTCCGGTGCCAGCATCAGGGCCACACCCTCAGTGTGGGGGGCTCCATCTGTGTGTGTCCTGAGTACAGCAGCTGTTCTCCAGATGAAAGTCTCAGCTGTCCTGACTGTAGCCACCTTGTCTCACTCAGTCCTAGCACTCCGATCTTGTAGTTTTTTTCTCATCTCTCTCGTAACTTGGATGGTTTTTTCCTGTTTCGTACATCGTCCTGATGTTCCATGTGGCTACTCTCAGTGTTGTCCTGGGTGTTAGAAGGGGAGTCAGCCTTGCAGCTTCCTTTCGGCTTTCACTGCACTGCGTCATAAGTCTCCGGGATGGAGACCCTTCCTGAGGGTCTTCTTCAGGCAAAGACAAATAGCATTAAGGACAGTGAAAACAAAGAACGAGAGACCACTTATCTTCTCATATTCGACGCAAAATCAAAATGGCGGTTGGATGAAAACGAGGCCTTTAAGGAGTGGATCATGGGAGTTGAAACAGTAATGATGACCGTGATAATAGAGTTATTAATGGCAGTAATAGCGCTAATAGTGGTGATGATGAGAACGTATATAATGAGAGGATGCATACTAGTAAAGTGAATTTGTTTGAAAAAAAAGGGGAGGGGTGGGGGGTTCAGAGTGTGTGAAACAGTGGGGTTTGTAGTTTGTTTTGTGATTATTGTTCAATGGTATTGTATACTGGTGACGGTAGTGATGATGGTGGATTGATAATGGTGCTTAGTGGTCACCAGTGATTTCTCGTTCTTCGTTTTCACTGTCCTAAATGTTTGTTTTTGCCTGAAGAAGACCCAAGAGGTCGAAATGCATTGTATCTTGTCCAGTGCTTTATTTGCCTGCGTCCTTGGCGGTAACTACCCCCTCTTTTTCTAAACTTTACACAATTGTATACACTTCACTAGAACTGCAAAACGTTGAATTGTTCAAGTTGTATAAAAAATACCGGTAAAGCATCAACTATAGAATCTAATTAATTTTTGCAGCTGATGAGATCAACTAGCTTTTGTAGCAAGCAGCAGTTTCACACGAATAAACTTGCTGACAAACAAATCACTCGAGCAGGTAGATTACATCAATAAGTATGTAGCCCGCCGGCTTATAATGGCAAACATGTGAGTAACAGGAAATGCACATAAACTTTGTTCAACACATATACAGATCACTACCTCACACACACACACACACACACACACACACACACACACACACACACACACACACACACACACACACACATACATACATATATATATATATATATATATATATATATATATATATATATATATATATATATCAATACATACATACATGCATTGTAACACCCACATACATACACATCATTGTCCTTTGGTATGGAAATCTCAAAGGTAACGAGGGAAAGGGGGGGGGGGGGCAGGGGAGGGAAGAGGACACAGAAGAGGTAGATGGGGGAGAGGAGGAGGGACACGGAACGGGGGTCTCTTTCTTCGACGGTGATCAGGCAGGGGAATGGTGCTGCTGCAACAGCAGCCGTGATGCCATGTGCAGCAGCCTTTCAACATCACCACCTGTCACCTATCACCTTTCACCTACCACCTACCACCTACCACCTATCACAACCACCTTACACCTGTCACCTATCACCTACCACCTACTACCTATCACAACCACCTTACACCTGTCACCTACCACCTACCACCTATCACAACCACCTTACACCTGTCACCTATCACCTACCACCTACCACCTACCACCTATCACAACCACCTTACACCTGTCACCTACCACCTACCACCTATCACAACCACCTTACACCTGTCACCTACCACCTACCACTATCACAACCACCTTACACCTGTCACCTATCACCTGTCACCTACTACCTACCACCTATTAACTACCCCCTATCACCAATCACCTACCACCTATCACCCATCATCTACCACCTACCATCTATCACCTACCACCTACCACCTATCAATTACCACCTACCACCTGTCACCTATGACCCACCACCTATTAACTACAACTTACCACTTATCACCTAGCACCCATCACCCATCACCTACCACCTACCAGCTATCACCTACCACCTATCACCTACCACCTACTACCTATTACCCATCGCCCACCACCTATTAGCTATTACCCCACCACCTTCCACCCGTCACCTTCCCTATCTGGGAGTCTTGAAGACCGTTGGAGTGCCACAGAAGACTTTGCAACAGCTTGCTCCGTTTCTCCCGGTGTCCAGACGCTGCTGGGCCGTTGCTGAGTGAGAGGCCAGTCCATGCACTGATGTTCCTCCCATCTCTTTCTCTGTTGTCCTCTCCTTCTGCCTCCTGGCACTGTTCCTTGTGGAATGGTTTTGGCAGGTCATGTTCATCATTAGATATGACTATACCATTTCATTTGATTTCCTTCACTGTGGACAATAGGTCTTCGTATCGTCCATTGAATTGCCTCACCCTGGTCTGGACCTCCAAGTTGGTAATAAGGTCTTTGCATGAGATGCCAAGGATCTGGCGGAAGCATCTCATCCCTAATGCCTGAATCCTTCTCTCAAGTTCAACCGTCAGAGTCCACGTCTCACGAGTATAGGGAAATAAGGCAATGACCAGATCATCAATCTGATCTTGAAGCTGATTGTGATGTTTCTTACGTTCCAGATAGAGGCCTTAGCCTTTCAACAGAGGAAACACACTGATTAGGAGAACGAGCACAACGACGAGCATTGGATGCATTATTCATTTCTTGTTCAAACGTAAGAAAGTGAGTGGTACAGTGTTCATTTGCATAGGTTATCTGATTGATGATAGTGGGTAGGAATACAGTTTTCTTTGTATTAATTTTTTTGACTAATGAGGGCGAGTAGAGTTCTGAACAGAATTATGCAATTAAAAAATGAAAGGATCGACACCCTTTCCATGCACGTGATTTCTTGACTGATGTCCAATATTTGACAGAGGAAGGCAGGAAGGGGGACACATGAAGTGTTCATTTGCGGGGAAGAGGCTGGGTATTTATTCTGTCCGTTTTGAATCAACGTGGGATCATGATAGGTTGAATGCAAAGGTGGAGGACACGGATATGTT
>JADBJO010005071.1:155509-160509 GCA_016801955.1 Conus betulinus | reverse complement strand
GTTATTAGCCATCTACAGCACTATTCAATATTTTCGTTATTTCCTGGAGCGCAGACCATTCTCCACACACACGCGGTGGGGATCCAGAGCCACTGGCTGCATCTGCATCACCAGTCCCCGCAGTAGATCATGTGCAATTGTTTGCAGCATAGCACGATGACCCCAAGGTCATTGACCTCTGTGCTAAACCAGGGTCTCTACAACTCCAGGATGTCTCTCTGGATGGCGTTCAAATACTTTGTGATGTTTCAACTGGCTGCCCTCGCCCAGCTGTTCCACCCTCATGGACCAAAACTGTCTTTGAAACATTGCATAACCTCTGCCGCCCCAGGTCTACACCTACCCTCCGTGCCATTTCAGCTCCTTATGTGTGGCCTGGCCTCAAGAAGGATGTGAAGAAAATGTTCAGGACTGTCACTCATGCCAGGCAAGCAAGACTGGCCGCCGCACAGAGAGCCCCTTTGTCTCCCTTTGAACCTCCTGACAGAGGTTTTGGTGATATACACGTGGATCTTGTAGGACCTCTTTCTCCATCAGAAGGATGCACCTACCTGCTCACTATCGTGGACAGATTCACAAGATGGCCGGAGGCCATTCCCCTCCCCAACGCAGAAGCTGTCACCTGTGCCAGGGCCCTGCTACGCACATGGACTGTAGGCTTTGGAGTTCCAGACACCATCACCTCAGACCAAGGTCGCCAGTTCATCAGTCAGCTGTGGCGTGAACTTCACGTGGTTCTTGATGTTGGCCCTAAAAACACCCACTGCCTACCATCCCCAGGCCAACGGAATGGTGGAAAGGTTTTCACCGCAGTCTGAAAGCTGCTCTCAAGGCTCGTCTGTTCCTAACAGCACCTTAGTACAGGAGCTCCATGAGAACTTAAGGAAGTTGGCGCCCACACACACACACACACACACACACACACACACACAAAAAACACACTCGCGGGCGCTGCCTGCCTGCCTGTCTGTCTGTCTGTCTGTGTCTTAACTCAAAGTTGTACTGACATTTAAGAAACATTATGAACAGAATACCAACGTTTTTCATTCAAAGCAAAGAAGCATAATTAAACACCAAAATACGCGCGCACACATACACATACACACACACAAGCGCACACACAAGCGCGCGCGTGCGTACTCACGCACATACACATACACATACGGGCGCGCGTGCCCGCGCGCACACACACAAAACTACGCACTTACATAAATACACAAATACACGCATCTCAATACGAACACACCCATACCCTCACATACACTCAAACTTACACACTCACACACAGACATACACACGCCCACACACACACGCGCGCGCGCGCGCACACACACACACACACACACACACACACACACACACACACACACACACACACACACACACACACACACACACACACACACACACACACACACACACACACACACACACACACACACACACACACACACTCATACTCGAGCACTCGTACACACATGCATTCACTCTCATAAACACACGCATGCACGCACACATACGCGCGCACGCACATACACATCCACGCCCATTCAGGATACGCTTCGGTGCTCGCACCCCGATCCGTCGGTGTGCAACAGCAGGGGCCCAGAAATCCACCAGTCGGACATCGACACAAGTTTGGAGCAAGCTATAGACAAAAAGTATTTCGAAGGATCTGTTCCATCAAACGGATGATGTAAGTGTGCTGCTGTGTGAATCAGACGACGTCGTTCAAGAATATTCCCTCGATCCGTGTTCGGAAGACGATCGCTTTTTCTGGTTTAACAACCAGGAAGGAAAGACGCATGTCATAAGAGGAATGTCTTAAATTGTCCTGCATTTAGAAAGGAAGACGCATCGGCAACATGAAGCATGCAGAGACCCAAGCATGTGCTCTATGGCGGCTGCACGCTGTCCACGGACTGATCCAGTTTTACAGGCATTCACTTTATTTTGTTCTACGGAAACAGTAAAACAGCGGCTATATGTTTCTTTCTTAGTTTCTTTCCTTGTGTTTGTGTTTGTGCTTTTGCTTTCAAAGATAGTCGGTGAGCTTGAATACTTTCTTTTTATCGAAAAGTACAGCATGTTCTTCTTTTTTTTTTTTCCTTAAAGATGAATTGCATTTATGATTTTTTTTTTCTGTCCACAGAAGTCAGTGTTGGTAATCATTGCACCAGCTCTAAAGAATGTGTAGCATCTGCACTCTGTATTCAGAATGAGTGCCATGAGCTTTCTCTGTCTGTCTGTCTGCCTGCCTGTCTGTCTGTATATCTGTTTGTTTTTCTGTCCGCCTCTCTCTCTCTCTCTCTCTCTCTCTCTCTCTCTCTCTCTCTCTCTCTCTCTCTCTCTCTCTCTCTCTCTCTCTCTCTCTCTCTCTCTATCTGCGTATTGTGGCAAATATAAACAATTGAGGGAACTACAGAAACACAGATTAGTGCCATTCCTTGCTTTTGAGCGCTTCCTCGAAGATCATCGATGTTTGACAGGAAATCATTTGGTTACGGTAAAACACGCATTTGATTTCATTTCTTATATATATATATATATATATATATATATATATATATATATATATATATATATATATATATATATATATATATAGTATGAAGACGTACAAGCCTATATGACCTACAGCATTATCATCATCCAAAAAGCAGTGCATGCATTGAAGGCAGATAATTGATAAGGACGTGAAGTGCACTCAAGTGCGAAGCTGTACACTCATTGTTTTCTTCAAACTTAAGAAACAAGAAGAACAGGTTACGCTTAATGTTGAGATAACTTATAGTCTTTCACAATTCCGGTTTCAAGTTTTAGGAGAGAGAGAGAGAGAGAGGGAGAGAGAGAGAGAGAGAGAGAGAGAGAGAGAGAGAGGGAGGGAGGGAGGGAGACAGAGAGAGAGAGAGAGAGAGAGAGAAGGGGGGCGGCGGGGGGGAGGGAGAGAGATAGAGAAGTCTACTGTATACAGAGAGAGAGAGAGAGAGAGGGAGAGAGAGAGAGAGAGACAGGCAAATATACACAAATTCAAACACATGTGCACATATACTCTCTCTCTCTCTCTCTCTCTCTCTGTCTCTCTCTCGCTCGCTCGCTCACTGCCTGCCTGTCTGTCTGTCTCTCTGTCTCTCTGTCTCTCTGTCTGTCTGTCTGTCTCTCTCTCTCTCTCTCTCTCTCTCTCTCTCTCTCTCTCTCTCTCTCTCTCTCATACACACACACACACACACAGAGGGACGGACACACACACATGCGCACAAACACGCGCACGCACGCATGCACACACATGCACACACACGCACGCGCGCGCATACACACACACATACACACACACACACACACACACACACACACACACACACAGACACACACATATACACACACACACACACACTCGCGGGCGCTGCCTGCCTGCCTGTCTGTCTGTTTGTCTGTCTGTCTGTCTCTGTCTCTCTCTCTATCTCTCTCTCCCTCTCTCTCTCTCTCTTTTTTTTTTTCTCTCTCTCTCTCTCTCTCTCACTCACTCTCTCTCAATCTCACTCACACACAAGTACACACGTCCGAATTCGATTAGATATCGTTTACTTTGCTATTCATCATTTCAGGAATCCCGGTCGCTGAGAGTGGCTGCGGCACTGACGATGATAAGTGTGTGACCAATGCCATCTGCGTCTCCAACATCTGTCGTAAGTCCTGCTGTACACTGAACACACACACACACACACACACACACACACACACACACACACACACACACACACACACACGAACGCACGCAAGCACGCATGCACGCATGCACGCACGAACGCATGCACGCAGACACGCTTGCACACACACGCACACACACACACACACACACACACACACACACACACACACACACACACACACACACACACACACACACACACACACACACACACACACATGAATGTAGAGGCAACCAACACAGAATGAAGCATTCACTTTATTTTGTTCTACGAAAACAGTAAAACAGCGGCTATATGTTTCTTTCTTAGTTTCTTTCCATGTGTTTTGTGTTTGTGCTTTTGCTTTCAAAGATAGTCGGTGAGCTTGAATACTTTCTTTTTATCGAAAAGTACAGCATGTTTCTTCTTTTCATTCCTTCAAGATGAATTCCATTTATGACTTTTTTTTCTGTCCACAGAAGTCAGTGTTGGTAATCATTGCTCCAGCTCTAAAGAATGTGTAGCATCTGCACTCTGTATTCAGAATGAGTGCCATGAGCTTTCTCTCTGTCTGTCTGTCTGCCTGCCTGTCTGTCTGTATATCTGTTTGTTTCTCTGTCTCTCTCTCTCTCTCTCTCTCTCTCTCTCTCTCTCTCTGCGTATAGTGGTGGAGGTGGTGGTGGTGGTGGTGTGTGTATCTCCTTAAGTAGAATGTTTTCTTACCATTTATTTTGCTGGAGACAGATTCCAGAGTAATAGTTTGTCTGTCTGTGTGTGTCTCTCATTCCCTCTCCCTTCTCTCTCTCTCTCTCTCTCTCTCTCTCTCTCTCTCTCTCTCTCTCTCTCTCTCTCTCTCTCTCTCTCTCTCAGTCTATCCTCTCCTGTTTGCTGTCTCTCACACGCACATAAACACTCTCTCTCTCTCTCTCTCTCTCTTCTCTCTCTCTGGTATCAGGACACATCGGTTTCACCAAAAAACATCGATCATTTGAAGCAATTTGCATGCCTGTTAAGGCCTAATTGGCAAACTGACACACTCAGTTAAACATTCTCAAGTAGACTCCAATTCATTTAGCGTGTCAACTTACAGTAGGCAAAGGAAGGAACTCAATTATTTTCATCCTTTATATGAATTAGACAGTACTATTTTGCTGTCTTCAGGAAGCTATTTCACACCAAGATTCAATCATTTATACAGAACAATGGCAAATGTAAACAATTGTTCCATCATTATAGTAATGACTTGGCAAAGATTTTGAAATTGAGAGAAAAAAAATTTTTTTTTTGAATATGAAGTAAATGGGAAAATGT
>JADBJO010005071.1:130000-132500 GCA_016801955.1 Conus betulinus | reverse complement strand
TTGTCCTTTGTCTTGTCTTGTCTTCTCTCTCTCTCTCTCTCTCTCTCTCTCTCTCTCTCTCTCTCTCTCTCTGACACGCGAGGATGATGTATTATGCCCATTAATATGCGACAAAGAGAGACAGAGACGAAGCACACACAGAAATGTTTCTTGGGGATTCCTGTGGGGAAGAATCATTTATATGTGCAAATGATCTTAAACCTGGAGGGAACAAAAAAAAAAGAAAAACAGAAAAACCCCCGAAAAATTCACCACCACTACCACCACCACCACCAACAACAACGACGTCGACGACGACGCCAGCAAACAAACAGACAGACAAGCATTGCCATAAAGATTTCCAACGGAAGGAACACAGTGTCCGGAGAGATGCTGGGAAGTTCTGCCATCCTTCTTCAACAACAGAAAGGAACTGTTGAATCAGAATAGAGGAAGCAAAGCTGTTTACCCGCAACGATCAGATTAAGGCTGGGATGAAGGCTTAATCGGACAAGAGAGAACCTTGTGATAACCAGGAGAGAGAGAGAGAGAGAGAGAGAGAGAGAGAGAGAGAGAGAGAGAGAGAGGGAGGGGGCGAGAGAGAGAGAGAGAGAGAGAGAGAGAGAGAGAGAGAGAGAGAGCTCTTGGCACTAGTTTTGAATTTTGCGGATTTTTTGTTTGTTTGTTTGTTTGTTTGTTTGTGTTCGTTTTTGCTTTCGTATTTGTTTGTTTGTTTTGATAAACTATAATAATTGGGCAACAAAGTTAAATGGAATAGGTACTAATAGACAAAAATGAACCTCAGCTGAACTGCGGCTGATAAGAGTAGAAAAACAAACAAACAAAACCCAGAAAAGACCGTAACTTGAAAAAAAAAAATCAGAAGACGTATGACAAAGTTTGGGCGTTAGATACTGAAGACATCGATTCAAATTTCGTGAAAAACACATTTTGTAAATGTGTACCGGACTGGAAACATCTTACTCTACTAGTTGACACGAAATCACATCTCTAAAGACTAGGTGATGCAGTGACATGTCCACATTAAAAAAAAAAAAAAAAAGTTGTCCGTGAACTCGCTCTCTCTCTTGAAGTTGTTCACAGTTATAAGTATTTGGGATTTACTTTAACCACAAAGCTGTCATACGACATTGTTTTCGATGAATATGCAGGCATGGCTAAAGCCATATTGTAGAAATTATGAAAACAACGTGGAGTTTGGGAACAAAGGATAGAAGTCTTTTTTTTTTTTTTTTTTTTTTTTTTTTTTTTAACGTTTTGATGCGCAAGTGAAACCTATGCTTTTATATGCAGCACAAGTCTGGGGACAGTCTCATCTACATGTCATTGAATTGCCTCACCTGTTTGCATGCAGACGCTTTTTAAATGTACGCCCGAATACCCCAATACAATGGTATATGTGAGCTAGGAAGTATCCTTTGCATGTAGATGGCGCAATAAAATCAATGCGCCACTGGTTCAAATTGCAGATGTCACTTGCTAGACTACCAAAACAAGCATCTGAAATGGAATAATCAAAATTATTTCAATGTACTAGAAATCGGAGTGCACAAACAAATTGGGTATCTTCGATAAAGCATTGTTTGGATACTTATGGCTTTTCTTTTGTTTGGTTAAATGGTGAGGTGAATTATGAAAAAACTTTTTACGCGTACTTAAACAACCCATGACTGACTGTTATGGACAAAAATTGGGAAAGTAAAATACTTAATAGTGACAGATATTCAACATATTGTTTCTTCAAATCCTTATGTATGGCAGCCTTAGAAATATTACTGGTATAACAATTCCCAAATTTCATAGTGTTCGTGAGATTTGGACTTGGTATTAGTAATTTGAATGTCCATCAAAGATATACACTAAACTCCAAAAACTGTCCCTTCTGTAATCAAATCGAAGACGGAATACATTTTTTGATTGTTTGTCTATCCGATAAAGATTTAAGAGATAAATACATTTTGCCTCATACTAGAAATGTTCATCAAGTGTCATTGTTTCTTTCACTGCAAAATGAAAAAGAAATTGTGACTCGCTCTACAGCTATGTTCATCATTTAAAGCACTAAAGCGAAGAGAGGAACTGTTGTCAGTTAACATAAAAATGCCAGAGTAATTTCAGGAAGAACATTTTGTTATGCAAATATTTTCTGTCATAATTTTCAGTATAATAATGCGCCGGGCGCGTATGTGTTCTACTTTTGTTCTTGACCTCATCGCAGATAGGTCGGTGGCCTTTGCAATTAAACTATCTGAGTTTGAGTTGTCCCCCCTTCCCCCCCTCTCTCTCTCTCTCTCTCTCTAAAATGGGCACAATGCATCATCCTCTAGAGAGAGAGAGAGAGAGAGAGAGAGGGGACGGAGGGAGGCAGGGATTTGGGGTTATAGAAATAACAGTTATTTCGTTCGTCTTTCAAGCGTTCCATTTTCGACATCGCGTTTTTTTTTTTTTTTTTTTTTTTTTTCTTTTCTTTTCTTTTTTTTTTAAAGTTATTTTGCAGCAA
>JADBJO010005071.1:125000-127500 GCA_016801955.1 Conus betulinus | reverse complement strand
TTGCAATGATTCCCCAACCATTCCTGAAGACAGAACACATTTGGTGAATGGGGAATATTGGAAGCAAAGCTATGTGCGTACACTGATCAGACTAAGCCTGGGTTGAGGGCAGAAAAAAAGAGAACTGAATTTGAATATGCTATATATATATATATATATATATATTATATATATTTCGATTCTATTCTACTACCTTTCACTGGCTGCTTTGGGGGTACTGTTGGATTCTTCTTTGAACCCTTGGTGGTGAGAACACCACAGAATTACGGACTGTGGTGTGTCTCTATTTGACGCCAAGAGCACAGACATATACAGACTCCCCTGATGAGTTCCGATTATGCAGACGAAAGGCCTAGGAGCAGGTGATACATATAGATCTGCCTTCGAGAGGGATTGCGATGGTTGCCTCATGCAGCTAGTGCAGGGTTTTCATTTTTTATCAAAAAGCATTTCTTTTAAAGAGTTCAAATCTTTGCCAAGTCATTTCTATAATGATGGAAGAATTGTTAACCTACACTTGTTTTCCCCCACTACTTAATTGTTCCGCATTATATATATATATATATATATATATATATATATATATATATGTGTGTGTGTGTGTGTGTGTGTGTGTGTGTGTGTGTGTGTGTGTGTGTGTGTGTGTGCATGAGAAAGGGGGGAGACTGAAGAGGAGAGGTCAGGAAAGGTGAAGATGTCGCGTAGACCGTTGAGGGTGAAAACAGCAAAAATCAGTGATAGATTAATGGACCCCTCGCCTTATCCGACGGGAAATCTTGACATTTCATACGATTCATACAGAGACCAATTCGCATTTTTATATGAAAACTTTGGGATACTATCTTCATTTCCATCTTCTTCATTTTCAATATGTTCCTTTAACTGTGTGATGGTTGGGAAATGATCGCTGCCCAAAGTATCACCTTTGTTGACCATACCGAGTTAACTGCCAATTCCAGAGAAATTAAAGATAAATCAATAGAAGTAGGTTTATGGGTGGAAATGTCTGGCAGTCTGGTAATACTACCATCGTTTAATAAAACCAATTGGAGTCAACAATATTTTCAACTAAACGGTTGCAAGTTATAGTGGTGCAACCATATTCCCAAAATGGAGCATGCGCATTGAAATCTCCCAGTATACCCATTTGTTGTTTGATAAAGGAAGGATTTTATCCAGTCTGTATTATCTGCCTTTAGGCCACTGGGATAGTAAGCAGAAATGATGATGGTTAAATTTGTCTGCTTGTTCAGTTTTACAGTAACCCCAGTTGCGAAAATTCAAGCATTAATGGGAGTAGGAGGGTTCTGAGGACAATAATTTAGATCCCTTCTCACATCATTGGCAGTTTGAGTCTTTTTTCCATCATTCCTATAGTTATACAAAGGTGGATAATAAAAAATTTCGTATTTTCGGGAGCTTATGAACATCTACATTTAGTGATTGTAATGCTAGCACTGAATAACTAATAACTATGTTGATATACATGATTTTCAAAGTGTAAGAGACTTGTTGATATTGACCGACAGTTCCACTGAAATAGTAATAAATTATGATTGGAAGTTTTCATAAGACATAGTTAACAGAATCAAATGGCAAGGTGAAGTTGACGAGTCACCAAGGGACGAATTGCCAGCTGAAAGAGTCCCATGTGTCCGCTGCACGAGTATGGAAATGCCACAGACCGGGAGCTCCCACACGACTAGCAGGAGATGGGGGAATGGCTAGTGGTCCCAGGCGCCTCTCCTGTGTGTCTGATTCTCGCGATGTCTCCGGCGTTGTCTCTGCCAAAAGAGACGATGGACATGCCGCCCCAGATTATGCTGGTACCTCTGTCAGACGAGTGGATAGCATCCCTCATGAGCCGGTTGTTGAGAGGATCAAGGTTCTCATGAGAGAGAAGATGTGTCTGATGACGAGGAAATTCGGAAAACAGTGAAGCGTTGAATAGTTGTCGTCTCCCCTCCAGAATCTGATCTTTGACTGGCGTTGCTTTGCCTACCACGACTTTTGTTTTCGGAGATTGCTGTTTGATTTGTTGACAACTGTCACTGTTGCTGAGCCGGAGGGCCCTACCACCCCTACCCAAGCCTATCACACTAGGTCAGAAAAACAAACACACTAACACAGTTTTACAATCATGCACACTTCTTTATTCTAACATACACACTATGGCGCTACCATCAGCAATCACCACACCCGTAAGCCACAACCACACACAGGTATCCCACTTCCCCACTAACCCACCCTACCCTGCTACAATGACCTGGGAGACTCTACTACCTAAGCCATCAAGGCGCATAGCCTAGTTGGTAAAGCTTTAACTCTCTCTCTCCTGTACTTACTTCCCACTTGGACACGAGAGTGACTCCTTATATTTCGAATACATCCCCCAACCCATTACTCCCTTTGAGGTGATCAGACCCATCTCCGGCCAACCTTACCACAGCAGTAAAGCCATATTTCTCCCTGAGCCAATCTACGTTATTACACATGAAAT
>JADBJO010005071.1:102500-120000 GCA_016801955.1 Conus betulinus | reverse complement strand
CTCTCTCTCTCTCTCTCTCTCTCTCTCCTCTCCGGATTATGAAAACTTTCATACGACTGGTGGAAAGAGACGTTGGCATTCGCGTGTTGCTCGGTAGAGTGGTTGTGCTCGCCTGCCTTAAATCAAAGATCGAGGTTACAGTCCTAAAAACCAGCCGATCACTGCCGACTGACGTGGCTCGTTCCCCTTCGAGTACGGCGTGACGTAGTGACCGGCATGTCCAATCAGAAGTCATCGGTCGGTGGAGTGTTATTGTGATAGCCTCTTTATTAAAAAAAAAAAAAAAAAAAAAAAAAAAAAAAAAAAAAAAAAAAAAAAAGAAATCTGGATGGAAATAATTAGGACTGAAATGGCTCCTGGATCCTGAGTTATTAAACCAAGAATGTCTGAGAAGTCGTTAGACGAACAACCGATCTACTTTATTACTTAGAAACAGCTGAAACAGGAGGCTTACTAACATATCAGAATTATGTTTTCTCCACACACCACACACACACACACACAAAGCACACACAGGCATACACACACACACACACACACACACACACACACACACACACACACACACACTATACAGAGAGAGAGAGAGAGAGAGAGAGAGAGAGAGAGAGAGGAGAGAGAGAGAGAGAGAGAGAGAGATTGTCAACATCGACTACAACAAACCCCGGCAAAATATTTGGTGCGTGTGGGTGCATCGGGTTGTCGTCAACATTTGCGGTTTTGCATGAATAATTCATGTGAGAAAGCCACGCGCTGGAAACGCTATGCCATCAGTGAGATGATCCCTTGTTTACTTTTGAAAGCAGACTCAAAATCGATGGAGGAATTATTGACAACAAAGCTGTTTAAAAAGGGGGTGGGTGGGGCAACATCGGACGGGGGGGGGGTGGGGGGGGGGGGGGGGGGGGGGGGGGGGGGGGGGCGACAAAGTTTGAAAACTGGCGCTATGACAGCTGAAAACATGGAGTGACGTGTTCGCGTTCTTTACGTGGATATATTTCTCTTATGTGGAGTCAGTTCATAGCATTTTGCGAATATTCTCTCTCTCTCTCTCTCTCTCTCTCTCTCTCGTCTCTCTCTCTCTCTCTCTCACACACACACACACACACACACCACACACACACACACACACACAAGGCGGGGCCCATACCGTGATAAGTATAATTCCGCTTCTAGGTTTGGCGTATGTCGAAGAAAATCGCAATGTATGTAGATAGAAACAATAAGGCATGCTCCTTTGCACCGCCACTATATGCACTATATAGTAAACAACTGGGAGAGAGAGAGAGAGAGAGAGAGAGAGAGAGAGAGAGAGAGAGAGGAGAGAGAGAGACGATTTACCCGTGAGTGAGTGGAGGAAGATTCTGACACGGTCGTATATGTGATGTACATACAGCATGAGAGGTTTTTAACCTTTTTACTGTTCACTCAACAATGGACTAGAGTCAAGAGCGCAATGCTAGCGCGCATGGTTGAGAAAAAAAAAATGGCAGCGATGGTAGCAAGATTCCATTTTGTCACGTTTTCGTGTGTGTTTTCTGAAACGGTGTTTGGTCAGCCACAACAAAATTGGTGTTTTCCTGATAGAAGAAAATGTTGACTGCTGTACCTTTTCCAAATAACTTGAAAATATAAAGGTAAAGAAAAAAGGTACCTTTGAGGGAACCCTTCAACGTTTCGTGCTGTAAGCACTTGGTCACGAAGTGAAGTGTTGAGGTTGTAGAGGAAGCTGGCAGGTTTCTGGTGACCACAGTTCAGCCAAAGAGGTGTGTGTGTGTGTGTGTGTGTGGGGGGGGGGGGGAGGTGAACTGTGTTAATATGGTCAACAAAAGGGGGTGGGGCAAAGAGAGGGTGGGGGAAGGTGGGAGGGGGGAGAGGACCATCTGGGTGGTGGTTTACAGAGAAAGGGGAGGGGGTGGTGGTAAGGAAACATGGTATAGAACATGGTATAGAACATTGGGGGGAGAGGGGGGGAGGGGGGAGGGGGGGGGGGGTTGCAGCTTGAGATAAAAACAAGTTTATTCCCTGACATTGAGTCCGTAAACAAGTTTATTCTCTGACATTTGAGTCCATATGGACTCCATGTCAGGGAATAAAAATTGTTTATCTCAAGCTGCAACCCACCCCTTCCCCCCTCCCCCCCCCCCCCCCCCCCCCCCCCCCCCTGTTCTATACCATGTTCTATACCATGTTTTCCTTGCCACCACCCCCTCCCCTCTCTCTGTAATCCACCACCCAGATGGTCCTCTCCCTCCCACCTGATATGATGATATTGAAAATCCAGAATGTAACGCGCGTTAGCGGGTCTGTTGAAAAGATAGAAGAGGACGCAGACCGACTTGGACCACGACAGCTCGTCATTGAATAGTCGACATGGTTGTGCGGAGGGTGTTTTGTACGCTGACCGAAGGAGGGTAAACTGAAGTGTTGTAATGCCCACACAGAACCGTTATATAATTGTGATAGTTGCGACTACGGCAGTTCAAACCGAGAGATAGATTCGAAATGATTTTTCTCTCTAGCGCAATGTTCAACCCATGAGAAAGGTTACTACTTTCCAGATCTGTGCCTTAATACAGACTCAAAGAGAAAGGCAACCTCGCCACGCGTGCGCACGGCGGCGCACACACACACGCACACACACACACACACACACACACACACACGCGCCACACACAACACAACACACACACACACAACACACACACACACACACACACACACACACACACACAAAACACGCACACACACACAACACACACACACACAAACACACACACACACACACACCAAACATAGGCGCGGGCGCTCAAAACAGCATAATGATCTATATTTAGTTGAAAAAAGAAAGGGGAGGGGACTAGTGGGGAGGCGGACTGTCGCCAACAGTAAAAAAAAAAATGAAACGATGAAACGATGTGCGAGGAGAAGGAAGAGGTAAATAAAGAATGGAACAGGTAAATAAAGAAGGAAAAGGTAAATTAAAGAAGGAAGAGGTAAAGAAAAAAGAAGAGGGGTAAATAAAAGACATAGAGACACAGAGGAAAGATGGACGTGGGAGAGCACTTGGGAACGGACAATTACCATTAGGGATCTCCTACTTCATATCATGATGGACAAAAACACATGATAAACTGATGGGGCCCCGGGAGAGAGAGCAGAGAGAAGAGAGGAGGAGAGATTTGAGTCAGGAGAGTGAGTTGAAAGAGGCAAACAGAATGGAGAACAGAGAGAAGAGAAGACGACGAGTGAGAGAAGGAGAGAGAAGGTCGGGATTGCCGCACTTATATCCGGGAGAATGGGCAGGATGGAGAGAGGAGAAATCGAGCGGAGAGAGCGAGGGTCGAGACGAAGACTGAGAGAAGAGAAGAGAGGAGCGAGAGGACAGAAGTGACGAATGAGAGGAGGAGGGAAGGAGAGACGAAGAGGTGGGGAGAGAAGGAAGATGGAGAGGTGGGAGAGACGCAGAGGAGGCTGAGACAGAGGGACAGGAGAAGGAAGAGAGAGTAGAATGAAGAGAGAGGATTGGGAGAATGAATGAGACCGAGGAGTGAGGAGAGAGGAGAGAGAGAGAGTGGAGATGAGAGAAGAGGAGAAGCAGATGACAGAGGAAGAGAGGGAGAGAGCGGGACGAAGAGAGTCAGGGAGTGGGAGAGAAGAGGAAGGAGGGAGAGAGGAGAGAGTAGAGAAAGATGAGAGCAGAGGAGAGGGCAGATTACGAGAGAGAGAGGGAGTGAAGAGGGAGAGGAGAGGGAGAGAGGAGAGAGACATGAAGATGACGTGGACGAAGAGCTTGGAGGAGATGTGTCCGAGAGGAGGGGAGAAGGGATGATTGAAGAGAGACAGGAGATGGAAGTGAGGCGGGAGGTTTGGAGAGAGTAGGAGAGAGACGAGAGTGAGAGAAGAGAGTGAACGAGAAGGGAGGAGACGGATGAGGAGAGAGACATGAGATTCGAGGAGGAATCGAGAGATGGAGAAAGAGCGAGAAGAGGGAGGGAGAGGGGAGACGGGAAGGAGGAGAGAGGATCGAAAGAGCGAGAAGAACGGAAGGGAGAGACAGGAAGAAGGGAGAGGAGACAGAGGAGGCTGCGAGAGACAGAAGGGAGGGGGGAGTGAGAGGGAGGAGAGAGAGAGAGAACGAGATGGAATCTGGATGAGTGAGGTCGAGAGAAGAGAGAGGAGAGAGAGAGAGACGAGGGAGAAGAGAGAGAGAGAGGCGAGAACCGCTGAGGGTGGGGAGAGAGGAGGGAGAAGAAGGGAGAGGAGAGATTCAAGCGACAGATGGGAGCAGACAGAGAGGGGGGAGAGGGAGAGATGCAGGCGGAGAGGGTGGAGGAAACAGAAGAGATGGAGGAATGAGGGTTGAGAGGAGACAGCATGAGGGGAGGAGAAGCGAGACTGGAGGAGAGTTGGAGAAGGAGGGGGGGAGGGACGAGAGATGAGATGTGAGAAGAGAGAGGAGAAGAGTGAGCGGGTGAGTAGGGAGAGAAGAACGAGACAGATGAGAGACAGGGATGCTTTTGAGAGAGGAGAGAGAGAGGAGAGGAGGAAGAAATCTGAATGGATGGGGGGAGAGAGGAGAGAGCGAGACGGATGGGGAAGCGGAGAGAGGAGAGAGATGCGAGAAGGGGAGACGGGGGGAGGTGGAGAGAGGAAGGGGAGTGGCGCGAGACGAGAGAAGAGAGGAGAAAGGGAGGAGAGAGAAGAGGGAGAGGAACGAGGAGAGGACGACGAAGACGAGACAAGGAGGAGTGGAGTGAGAAGGAGGGGATGGAAGAGACAGTAAGGAGAGGACGAGGAGAGGAGGTCGTGAGGGCCATGAGGGGGGCCAGAGAAGAGGAGGAGAGACAGGGAGAGAGAGACAGACCGGATGGAGAGAAGAGGGAAGAACGAAGAAGAGAGAAGACTAGAGGAGGGCAGGAGAGAGAGAGAGAGAGAGAGAGAGGCAGAGAGAGAAGACGAGGAGAGAAGAGACACAGTAGGAGGAGAGAAGAGGGACTGAGAGAGAGAGATGAGGGTGGGAGGGAGTTGGGAGAGAGGGGAGAGTGAGAGGAAGAGCAGACAGACAGACGACAGCCAGACAGACATGAGAACGAGGATCGAGGAGAGAGGAGAGACCGACAGACAGATGGAGGACCCAGAGAGAGGAGTACGAGAAGATGTGGGAGACGGTATTGATGAGGAGATGGAGCTTCGTGGAGGAAGAAGAGGACGAGAGGAGTGGAAGGAACAGACAGCCCTGACACAGGTAGAGGAGAGGGAGAGAAGTGAGAGACAGACAGACAGAGCAGAGGAGGGAGAAAGAGGAGAACACAGACAGAAAGACAGACAGACAGACAGATAGACAGACAGACAGACAGAGAACGATGATCGAGGATGAGAATGACAGACCGAGAGGAGAGAGATGAGCATCGGAGCTTTGAGAGAGAGACGAGATCGAGGAGAGGGAGAATGTGGATGACGAGAGGGAGAGATGGAGAGGAAGAGAGAGAGGGGGAGAGACGAGAAGAGAGAGAGAGGAGTGGAGAGATGGGAGGAGAGAGAGAGAGAGGAGGAGGAGCCAGACAGACAGACAGACAGACAGACAGACGAGAAACGAGATCGACGATGAAGAACGAAGAGAATGAGCTGAGAGAGAGAGGAGATCGATCCTGACTATGAGGGGAGGATGTGAGAGACGAAGGAGAGAAGAGAGGGGGGGGGGGAGCGGGGGGGAGGGGGGAGGGAAGCTGCAGGGAGGGGGTGGGCGGGGGTGGGGGGGTTGTTTGTTGGGTAGGGGTTTAGGGTGGAGGAGAGAGAAGACGGTAGAGAAGAAGCGAAGGAAGAGATGAATGAGTTGGAGGTGGGAGGGGGGGGGTGTTTGGGTGGTGGGGGGGGGTGGTGGGGAGGGGGCGGGGGGGGGGGGGGGCGGGGGGCGTGGGGGTGGGGGTAGGTGGTATGTTCGGGGTGAGATCGGCGGGGGAGGGGATATATTTGCGGGGGTAGGTGGGGGGGGGGGTGTGGGCGGAGGGTAGGTGGTCGGGGGTAGGGGGTTAGGGTGGAGGGGTGCGGGATAGAGGGGGAGGAGGGGAGAGGGAATCCCGCTCTGTCTATGCATTTTTTTGGACCAACCCCAACAACAGAAGTAATGTCATTTCCCAGCGGAATGAAAAAGCAAGCAGCTGAAGCACCTGGACCCGAGGAAAGTCCGAAGAATCAGGAAAGAAATTGAAAAGTAGCCAAATTAGATTAATAACGAGAGATGTTACAATTTTGATTCAAGTGAAATCATATCATAACGACGATCCCAGAGTCCACCAATATCCGGATATCTCTGCCACACAAAAAAAAAAGTAAAAAAAAAAAAAAAAACCAAAAAAAAAACATGTAAATAATGGACGGATTATGTATAGAATGAATTTACTGCATGCAAAAAAAAAAAAAAAAAAAAAAAAAACACCAAAATAAAAAATCAGAGTCCACAAAATTAGGATAAATGCCTGGACGGAACGAAGCATGCAACGAACGACGAAGCAGCAAATAATAAAAACAGTTAAGAAATAGAAAGAGAAAAGAAAGAGAAAACGAAATTGAGGGAATAGCAAAACGAAAGGACGACTTCACAGGATTAATCAAAAGTAATAAATTGTAAAAAATAAATATCAAAGAATAAAAAGAATAAGTCAGAAAAAAATAACAAAAAAGAAAAAACACCCCAAAAAAACCCAAAAAATAAAAAAAAAAAAAAAAATAAAAAAGGTGGGGTGGAAAAAAAAAAAAAAAAAAAAAAAAAAACCAAAAACAAAAAAAAAATAAACAAAAAAAAAAAAAAATAAAAAAAAAACAAAAAAACATTACGGTGAAATAAACATATTTCAAAAAAGAACCCAAAACATGTGTAAGTGACCGCGCAACAACGGGAAGAGAAAAAGGAAGAAACAGATTTCCTAAAGCAAGCGCAAGTGGGCGTACATACCAACACCAAAATACTATGACACATGAGAGTTTTTTTTTTCTTTTTAGTTCTATATCTATATATGATCTCTACTCTACTCTCTCAGCCTCTATTCTCTCTGACTCGTGTGTGTGTGTGTCGTTGTGATGTGTGATTGAATGGGGGCGTGGTGTGTGTAGTTGTGATATCAGTTTTGACTAAGGCGTTCTAAAATGGAAGAAGGGCCAAGCACAAACTACGAGGGAGGAATCATACACCGGTCCTATGTTGCTATACAGGTGATATATAAAATATTGTAAAATGCATTCTCTCCATCTCTCTGTATCTCTCTCTCTCTATCTTGGTGTCGTGCGTGTGTGTGTGTTGTGTGGGTAGTGGTGTGTGTGTCGTGGCGTGTGTGTGGGTACTGTACGTGTGTGTGTTTGTGTGTGATTGCTTTCCTGATGAGCAAAGCCAACTCAATCAACAACAGAAGAAGGAAGAGGATTGGCTTGGAAATAAGGCATTATGAAGATGAATTTGTCAATTTATGGAAGAGTGGAGAGATATACAAACAAATTACGGTAAAGCAGCACATAATTTTTACAACGATGGTAGATGTAGATAGCTCCTTGGAAACATTTGTTGCAATGCTTAAAAGAATCTAGCAAATGCATGTTGAAACGCAGCGGTGCACACAGGAAGAAAAAAGGTCGGAATGGTCGAACGCTGAATGTTGCACACAGTCAAAAAAAGAAACTAGGAGAAAATATTAAAACTATTTTAGAGCATACCGACACAAAGAATCCTCAATTCAGAAAGAAGAAATGAAAACTAAGTCGGTGAAGAAAGCCAGAGTTATATATGTCGATGCAAGGAAGAAGTATAGAACACTTATTAAGAATGAAAAAACCAAGTTTTTAGAAAACACAAATTTAGAAATATTAACCAAGGAAATTCATAATTCGTCGGAATTTTGGAGGCATCTTAGAAACATGGGATGCGCAAAAAGACAAAGAATTATTAATGATATAGTATTGATTTGAATCGTTTAATCATTTCAAGACCGTTTTTCAAAACAGCAATGATGAAGAAGGCGAAAGGGACCACCAGATTGAAACGGATGTGTTAGACAAATCAGAACATGATTTAAATATTGCGTTGTCGGTTAGAAGAATGTAAAAAGCTATAGATAACTGAAAACAAATTTCTGCCGAAATGCTGAAGCTAGGTGGTAAGAGTGTTCAGCTGTTTCTGACAAAAACTATTCAATACAATTTTTGACAAAGGTATCTATCTACTGTTTCCGCATTGCCATTACACGAACAAGGTTTAATTTGCTTCCACTGAATAACAATCTGCATAGCTATAGTACAACAGAAAAGGACAAAGCGTGCCCATTTTGCCTTGATCAGGTGGAGAATGAGCAACATTTTTTTTTTTTCAATGCTCCATCTATCAAGACGTAAGGAGTAAATTTCTCAAAGAATTCGCCAGTTGTCCTCTTCATTTGCTTCTTAAGGTATCCAGTGCTTCGTACAGACATAGCCTGTCAAAGTACATTTTTCATGCCATAAACAGAAGGACCAAGTCAATTCTTTAGTTGATAAATTACTGCGGACAATTACCACTACCTTGGTTTTCCTTGAAATGACTGACTGACATTTGTATTGTAATTTCGTGTACTCTAAACGTATCTGAATCATGTATCATCTTTTTACACGCAGTTTGGGGGAGTTATTATTGCAATACTTTTTTGTTCTCTTTGCAGTACATATACGCTAACTCCTCCCCGTTCCTACCCACTCCCGCCCCCTCCCTTTGTACCTTGTATTGTGGCCCAAGGCCGATGTACATTAAAGCTTTCTGAGTTATGAGCTCTCTCTCTCTCTCTCTCTCTCTTCTCTCTCTCTCTCTCTCTCTCTCTGCGTGCGTGCATATGAGGGTGCGCACACACACGCACGCGTGTGCCTGTATGTGTGTGTGTGCCTGTATGTGTGTGTGTGTGTGTGTGTGTGTGTGTGTGTGTGTGTGTGTGTGTGTGTGTGTGTGTGTGCGCGCGCGCGCGCGCGGGCGTGTGTTTTATGTGTAACTGGGTGTGTTTAAAGGGTGTGTGTGTGTGTGTGTGTGTGTGTGTGTGTGTGTGTGTGTGTGTGTGTGTGATCTTAATTCAAAGAAGAAAGAAAACAAAAAAAAAAAAAAAAAAAAAAAAAAAAGGACAGCGAAAATCCATACAGATCATAGAAACAAAAGCAGAGAGGCAATCAAGCTGACAGAAATAATAAAGCAAGATACGGAAAGCAAAGGAAAAGAAAGGAACTCAAGCAAGTAAAAACCTGATATAATGCACAATTTGAATTTTTGTTTTGTTTTGGTTATTGGGTTTGTTTGTTTGTTTTTTTAAACTTCGTCGTCGTCGTTGTTTGCTGTTGTTTTGTTTATATCCGCTTTCTTTTCTTTTTCTTTTTTTTTTTTTTTTTTTTTTTTTTTTTTTTTTTTTTTTGTTGTTCACTGTTATTTTCTGTCATGAATTTATCTTTTAAAATCATTTTTTACGTTTTGGGGTCTTTCTTTATTTCTTTCGCTGTTAATCATAGTTTCTTTCCTTGTCTATTATCGCGATCCCTCCGCCCTCCCACCACCCTCCCACAGTTCTTAAATCCCACCCACCCCCACCCCCCGCGCGCGCTTATTTATTTTTCTTTCGTTGTTTTCTTTCTTTCTTTAGGTTCTTTCCTTCCTTCCCGTGTTCTTTCTTCCTTCCTCTCTTTCATAATTTTTATCTCTTCCTCTATGTCAATCTCTTTTCTTTATGATTTCGTTTTTCTGTCTGACTTTGTTACACGCCTTTTAGATTGAGAGAGAGAGAGAGAGAGAGAGAGAGAGAGAGAGAGAGAGAGAGAGAGAGAGAGAGAGAGACGATCGTTTTTTTTTTTTTTTTCCCCTGCCAAATCCTTATCTCAGTCATCAAGTAAAATGACACTTGAGGCTATTAGTGTTTCGTCCTGTTGCTATGTCGACGTATTCGGCGCGCACAGAATATTTTGAATGGCTGTATTTCGTGACTACACAAAGCTTAAAACAATATTTTTTTTTTTTTTTTTTTTTTTTTTTTTTTTTCGATAATACTTTCTCAAACATAATTTGTAACACACACACACACACACACACACACACACACACACACACACACACACACACACACACACACACACAAAGTGATAACGAGCTTCTTCGTTTCTAAAGTTCACGTGCACTAATTTTTTGTCCTTTAAAATATCTTCCAGATCGGATGGCTATTTGTGCATATAAAAGAAGGCTTATGGAGAAATACGTTGTGGTAATATGTGGTAATAGGTTATGCAATATGGTAACAGCCCGTATTTCCAAACAGTACTCTCGGGTCCTTTATTTTTTTTTTTATTTATATTTTTTTTACCCTCCTACAAACCTGTCTTAGCGCGTTACAGTGTTGTCTGCCCCTTCCCTTTCTCGTGAGCGATGCCGGAATCTGACTGACCGTTCATTTGCTCACAGGCTGTCGGCCAACAGGACGATTCTGACAACTCTTGCTACAAATCGCCAAGAAGTTTACGCAATTCGGCCAATCATATGTCTCGATATGTATATTCATGATTTAAAAAAAAGTGTCTATATCTTCGATTTTATTATTATTATTATTGTTATTGTTGTTATTATTATTATCATTATTATTACTATTACTATATTATTATTATTATTATTATTATATTACGGTTATTATTATTATTATTATTTTTAGATAATCATTTATTGTTACTACTAAACTGTTAATGTTGTTATTATCATCATTTTCATTATTATTATTATTATCATTTTAAATCACACCGTCTTAATCGCCGCAGCCTCGTTTCCATCCCACATCTACTTTGAGCCCACTTTGAGGACAGAATTGATTGTAAGGTCTTTGTTTTTTCATTGTGTGGAATGTTGTTTGTCTTGCCTGAAGAAGACTAAAGACGTCGAAACGCCTGTTGCAGTTTGTTAGTTTCTTTCGTTCGGCGACATAGTATATATATATTTTTTTTCTTGTAGGCTTCTGGTGTTCATAAATCAAAGAGGGACAAGGTGAGCATCAAAGACGCCTTTGCAGGGCAGAGTCTGTCCGTGTTAAAAAGCCCAGTGTGTCTCTAATGCCATCAAGATGCATGTTGTTTTTATTCAAGGCAGGAGGACGTCACGAAAGAAACTGTTTCTATAAGCAGTCATTTAATCTGCCAGCTTTAAAAAAGGAAAAGAAAAAAACAAACAAACAAACAAACAGTGATGTTGTCTTTTTGCTCGGCAGGGAGTATCTCGGCATGACGTAAGTGAAGAAGAAGAAGAAGAAGAAGAAGAAGAAGAAAAAGGGACAATTCTCGTTGCCTTTCAACAACATGTTTAATGACACAGTAAGATTGTCCGCGCATCTGTCTCAGACTACCAGTAAACTGATCCTTACGCTTCTCTTAACCTCATACTAACCAAACCTTCACCTAAGTGGAACCTAGCTCCACAAAACCTTACTAAAAAAAATAAAAAAAAAGACCCCCCCCCCCCCCCTCTCTCTCTCTCCTCTCCTCCCCTCACTCCTCAGTGCGTGCCGTCCCGTCATAATTGTTTCATTTCCAGTCTTCGTGCATCTGAATTCACACTTATTGATCTTGAGATTTGCTCTGCAAAATTGTTTTCGCTTTTCTGCCAACTTGTCCTTTTTTTCTTCAAGGTTGTTGTATATCTCTTTCTGTCTTCTTTCTTTGCTTTTTTTTTTTTTTTTTTTTTTTGTAACATCAAGTTTATCAGTTTATTTCTTTTGATAGGTTGATTTCGTCATTCCTTCGCTGGCTGTTTATTTCATTGTCCTTCCCTTCACATACGATTGCATGCATTTTAGATCAGAGTGCACAAACTGAGTTCCAAAAAAGATTGTATGGAATGATAGCTGGGTGTAGTCAATTCTCTCTCTCTCTCTCTCTCTCTCTCTCTCTCTCTCTCTCTCTCTCGTGTGGATATTATTACTTTCTCCATGATACAAAAATTCACTCCCCTCTTCACGTACACGCATGCATGCACAAACGCAAAACAACACACACACACACACACACACACACACACACACACACACACACACAACACACACACACACCACGCTCACACACACACACACACACACACACCACACACACACACACACACACACACACACACACACACTCTCTCTCTCTCTCTCTCTCAGAGAGAGAGAGAGAGAGAGAGAGAGAGAGAGAGAGAGAGAGAGGGGGGGGGGGGGGGGGATTTTAGAACGCAGAAAGAAAACTGATTTAAAAGAAAAAAAAAACAAAAAAAAAAAAAAAAACGATAACTCAAGATGGAAAATGAAACAAATAAACAAGTAGAAAAGAAAGTGAGAGGCAACAAGTAGTAGGGGACAAGCTCCAGATGGCGGTTATAAGATTTGTATTCTCTGTGTGTGTGTGTGTGTGTGTGTGTGTGTGTGTGTGTGTGTGTGTGTGTGTGTACGTGTGTGTGTGTGTGTGTGTGTGTGTGTGTGTGTGTGTGGGTGTGTGTGTGTGTGTGAGAGAGAGAGAGAGAGAGAGAGAGAGAGAGAGAGAGAGAGAGAGAGAGATGGGGAGGAGGGAGGGATATTTCTTGTACAGACTTTTCAGAAGTCGCACACACGATTCACATCAAACCGTTTCATATCCTTGTTCCCCGTTTCTCCTCCTCTGGCCTCCGTTTCCTTCTCCTGCCCCTCCCCCCCCCCCCCCCCCCCCCCACCCTTAGTCGCTACCTTCACACAGTTCTTACACTTCCCTCATCCCCATCCCCCCCTCCCCCCCCCCCCCCCCCCCCCCCCCCCCCCGTTCCTGTGAACCATCCCCCTTCACCTTTGACCGGCTTGAAATCCCTTGACCGAAGAATAGGGTTTAAAAAAAAAAAATAAAAAAAAACGTTTGAACGTGTGGAATTCGATCAGAGATCTTAAGTTGTTCTGTCCGATGCTCTGATAACTGAGTTATTTAAACTGGCAGCTTATAGGGTGCATTGAAGCTTTAAGAGCGCCGACAGCGAGTCGCGGTTGACCCGCATCGAATCGCGACATCGCCTGGTTTCGCAATGTGTTCTAACGCAAACTTTCTAGCGTTGATGACATTCCTTCTTAATCTGCGCAGTACGCCTGTGAGTCGCCTTGCCAGATTTGGAGATGATGGGATGAAGACTTTGGGATTGCGAAAGGAACAACAACAACAACAACATCAACGACAACACACACACACACACACACACACACACACACACACACCACACACACACACACTTAACACAGAGAGAGAGAGAGAGAGAGAGAGAGAGGAGAGAGAGAGAGAGAGAGAGAGAGAGAGAGAGAGAGAGAGAGGACAGACAGACAGACAGAGAAATGTAAGTATTAAATCATCTAGCAGCATATCCGTCCTTCAAGAACGAGAGTGAAAGGGACTCACACGAAATCGAACCGGTGGACGGCAGTGTCACGTGCCGCCTATCTGAGTGTTTGTATGTTTCGCAAGGATAAGGCAATCGTCTCTTGAGAGGCTGTGTCTATACAATGTAAGATACCACACAAAGATGTCTCACGCACCAAAAAAAAAAAAAAAAAGAGAGAGAGACAGAGAAAGAGACAAAACACCTGACTTGACAGCAAACAGCTAATTGTATTTTAATAAGAATGATAATAACTCTTTTGAAATACGAACTTCATGAAGCATCATGGTAGCATTATCACAGAAATATTAAACATCAAATAATATTAAATATACATTAAATGGGGCCCAAGGTTTTGGCTCGGTAACCGTCCGTGGGGCCAAATCTATGAGTGCCCTTGAGGGAGACGGGAGGACATAATTCCGGCAAAGTTCGATCAATCTATCTATCTATCTAACTGCATACATACATACATATACATGTGCATCTATCAATCTATTGCTCTATCCCCTATCTATCTATCTATCTATCTATCTACATATATACATGTATATCTTTATCTCTCTCTCTCTCTCTCTCTCTCTCTATCTATCTATCTATCTATCTATCTATCTATACATCTATCTATCAGTCTATCTGTCTGTCTGTCTGTCATCTATAAAGCTTAACGAAACCTGATTTTTTTTTTAAACCGAACTTTAAGTTTTAGCAGGTGTGTTTTCAATGGTTGCGTGAACGACCCTTTCTTTAAATGACTTGTAACTTGACTTCAATGCGGTGACAGCCCTGGTATGGCCCTTTGCGGTCGGCTGGGCTATAAGTATCGTCACCATTACCCATCCACAATACACGCCACGTCAAGCTGTCCTCCTCCTCATTGTTCCAACCATTTCATTGGTTGATGAGCGATTGCTTTCACCGTTTCGTTGGATGTAATATTGATTTTACATTAGTGATGATGTAATAAGCAAAATAGCTGCAACAGTCGTAACGATATTGTCTTTGAAATTAAGTATTTAATTCATCGTATTGCTATAAAAGGTATTGGTATTGACTTTTGCTGGGTGCCATCTCATTCTGGGCTCTTTTTGGAATGAGGTTGCTGATAGAGCTGCTAAACGAGGAGCTTTCAATAACTCTGACACAGTTTCAAATGAGAAATTAGCATTATCAGCAGATGAAATGTACCCTGTTGGAAAAATCCACTTGTACTAGCCCATCTGCTTCTAGATCTAAAGTCTTGACATATAGTAGACCTATAATTAGTTTACTGTACAAAATACGACTAAACTCGTGGAAAGCTAAGTACGTAAAAGTTAATTGTATTTGCAATCTTAAACTGTCAATTCATCACTTACTATTAGAATGCCCAATTTTGCTCGCTAGATACCGAATGAATAATATGGAGTTTTTTTTGAAGTATGATAACACAAGGGACATTCTGAATGATGAAGAAATTGACATTCTTAATTGCAAAAGTTATTCTATCCACACCTATTGGAAGATTACTTTGAAGTTTTATTTCACTTGTTCTTATTTTTGAAGGGCGGGGAGTACATTTGTGATTTGACAAAGATTTGAAAGAAAAGGAAGACAAAAAATGAAAATGAACAATCAGAGAAATATTTCATAAATGTAAAGAAAATGAAGTTCAGATAAATATATCATAAATGTAAATTGGTTTCTCTAGCAGCATATATGGACCATTTTTACCCTTTTTTGAAGACAGAACCGTTCCTATCGCCTGCTCCGAGGCTTTTCTTCCGCACCGTCACGAGATATGAACGTAAACATTTGCGTCCTGTGTGTTTTGTATGTCCTTTTTTCGTTGTGTGCCTTTAGTCTTTCCCGACTACCCCGTTAGTTCGCTGGATGGATGATTTTCTTTTTCAATTTTGAACTGACTCAAAGGGCGTATCACAGCCACGCATTCAGCTTTAGTAGAGGTCTTTGTTTTGTGTTGTGTGTGTGTGTGTGTGTGTGTGTGTGTGTGTGTGTGTGTGTGTGTGTGTGTGTGTGTGTGTGTGTGTGTGTGTGTGTGTGTGTTGTGTGTGTGTGTGTGTGTGTGTGTGTGTGTGTGTGTGTGTGTGTGTGTGTGTTGTTGTTGTGTTGTTGTTGTTGTTGTTGTTGTTGTTGTTGTCTGCAGTGTTATTTCATCAAAAATGGTAAATGGGCGCAGTTCTTCTTTTTAACACCGTCATGTTTAACACACACACACACACACACACACACACACACACACACACACACACACACACACACACACACACACACACAAGCCTAAGGCACATGGTCATAAAATTCAAATCATTGATTTCTTTGTTTGTTTCTTTTGTCTTTATTTTGCAAACATGTATCTCACTTTCATGGTTCCCGAACTTGAATATGAGCTGTTAGATTTTCCTTGTGGTTAGAAATGATAGTACAGCATTGCTGAAAAGAAAAAAAACAAACAAACAAACAAACAAACAAAAAAAAAAAACAAAAGAGCAGATCAGATGTTTTTGCATTTAGTGGCGAAATAAAAAGTTGTGCATCCATCTTGATCACAAGAGATTGTATATTTGTCATTCAAGAGATTGTACATATTTGCTGACGAGGAACACAGGTTGGCACAGCTTTTTTCTTCAGACTTGCCCGTATAATACACAATATTTTAAGCCTTATAGCACGAGAAAACAACACATTATGTGCACATCCGTCTTCACCTCTTGAAATGTGTCGTAAACATGCAGACACGTTCAAGCCTAAGTCGACGATGTAACAGTATGTGCTGATGTATCAATAGTGTTGTCTTCTAGAAATGTGGGTTCGGAAGTGAGGTGACCGTATCATGTGACGTAGCCTCACATGGCGACATGTGACGTTCCGTCGCGTACGCCCTTATTTGATATAAAGCATTTCCCTAGGTAGGGAAAAGGAAAGGTAAAAAGAAAGGACAATTTACATGGCCTGACCAGTGTGATCGGTGTCGCTGGTGGCTATGAAAGTCGCTCAGTAACATAGACGTAGGCTGAGTATTGGCTGAATCACTCGGGAAAATGCACGGACGTTGTCCACTGGTCAAGTAAACAAGGGCTGGTAATGCGTAGAGTTAGATGAGTATTCACTGAAGGAAAAATAAGGTAAAGGAAGGAGATGGCTTGGGGATACTGACCAGACAGGTTGTTTGGAACTGCAGAACGAAATTCACCTGTAATCTACCATTACCAGGCGAGGTATAGACAGATGGGGAGAGAGAGAGAGAGAGAGAGAGAGAGAGAGAGAGAGAGAGAGAGAGAGAGAGAGAGAGAGAGAGAGAGAGAGAGAGAGAGAGAGAGAGAGAGAGAGTTAAGAAAAAGGAAAAAAAGAAGGGAAAAGAATTCATCATTATTCAGATTTTGAAATAGATTACTTACACGGACTTCAATCGTGTTTCAGCCCTTCCCGGTGCTGTGGCAGCACCAGTAATGGAATAGGCGACTGTGGCAGTCGCACAACAAGTATTTGGGCTCCAGTGCTGTGGCAGCACTAGGATTGAAGGCAAGGGCAAACTTCTGGGTACCTGAGGCAGCACCTAATTGACTCCAGAGTTGGAGAATCTAGTAGAAGAGGACAACGACTGCGGCAGTCGTGAGAGAACTTTGAAAGCGTCTGTCACCTTGACCCACTACGATTTTTGATTGTCCCCCTGGGGTCAGAACTCTGTGATATTGTTCCTTTATTCTAAGCGATCTTTGATTCTTCTTTGGAATGTGTATCTCCTGGGAGTGTGTGTGTGTGTGTGTGTGTGTGTGTGGGGGGGGGGGGGGGGGGGGGTTGGGGGGGGTGGGGGGGGGGGGGGGGGGGGGGTGAGGCAGAGCACGGGACTCGTGATCCTGGGGTTGCGGGTTCGAATTTCGATACAGGGGGATTTTTCCCTTGGAGTTACATTGACTCCATTCCCCATACAGTCCTTCGAATGAAACTATAAACCGAGGTTCCGTGTGTGAACGCACGCATAATATCTTGCACACATGTCAAATTCCATCACCAACTTTCGGAAGAGAAGGCCAGTTTGGCTGTTGGTATGGATGACACGTTACACATAACATGCACCTTCCACGAAGATGGAAGGAGTATGGCTGC
>JADBJO010005071.1:82500-85000 GCA_016801955.1 Conus betulinus | reverse complement strand
TGTGATTTTGCTAAATTTGTGATGATATTAATATTTACCTTTTTTGATATCAGTATAACCAGTATCGAGAATAGGTTTTGGCATCTCCCATGATTGGATAGATGAAGAAGATTTTTTTTTTTTTTTTAAAAACCATTTCTTTAATATCTATTTCTGAACATTTAATCAAATCAGAAGTATATGTAGCTATTGTTTCTTGCGATTTAATCGCAATTGCCCTTTTTGGAAAGTCAGTGCCCGATCTAATTTTTAAATCTTCTTGAATGTAATTATCACCAGCACTCGATTTTATGACAAATTTTGATGCTGCTAGTTCACGATATTCATCAAGGGGCAAAATTCCAGCTTCTCTATATGTCTTTGCGTTTGAGGCATGTGTGTGTGTGTGTGTGTGTGTGTGTGTGTGTGTGTGTGTGTGTGTGTGTGTGTGTGTGCGTGTGCGTGCCTGCGTACGTGCATGCGTGCATACGTGTGTATATGAGCGTGTGTCTTGTCGATTCTTCACGTTCTTTGCTCCTTTGTTTCTCTTTCCCCAAAACTGCAGAGCAGCAGATGCATTTATCTTTCCACGCTTCACGAGTTGTGTGGCAATCCACCACTAACCTCTAACAACGCTCCTTCCCTTTCAGAATTAATTTGTGGTCACACACATTCACAGCAAATAAACAATAATTTAGCCACACATTACCCATTTTCTCACATATGACATACATTCATATAGAGAATTTGGATTTCAATTAACATCTTCTCGTTTCATGAAATCAATGGACAGGGGAATAAAACTTTGTTTAAATCTGACACTTCTGCATTTAACCGATCGATATCTTCGTCTGACTGAAGAAGGTCATACTGATTTGCAAGAACGTGGGTCTGGTCACACGTAATCTTCTTCGCTTTACAAACAACACGGCACCTGTATAGCTCACTCAGACTTTTTTGTCTCTCACCAACGATTTTTCCTCCCACGTTCACCACTTTCTCAAGCACATTTCTGCTCTTCACAGTCAACCCACCATACCAACACATAAATGAGAAAGTTAGAACAGATTCCAAGAAGCATGAATAAATGTCCGAAGAATGTCAGTATTCACATGAAATGATCGCAGCTTGCGAAGACAATATAATCTGGTTTGACATTTTTTGTGGACATACTCAACATGGGATTTAAAATTCAGCTTATTATCTATAAAAGTTCCTAAATATTTGTATGATTCAACACGTTCTACTTCAGCACCTTTGATAAAAAGTGGTGGTACAGCTTTTGGATTCTTTCTAAAATCAATCAACATTTCTTTCGTTTTTGTTACATTCAGATCAAGATAGTTATGATCGCACCAGTCAACAAATCTTTGAACCTCCTTGAAGTAAACAGAATCAGAGTTGGAAAGATCCACAAGTGCTGAGTCATCTGAATATTTAATGTACAAAGTTGAATCACTTCCTGAACAATCATTTGTGTACAGAGTAAAAAGCACTGGTGATAAAACAGTACCCTGGGGTGCGCCAGTTGAAATGACTCTGGAAGACGAAACAACACTTTGATATCGAACAGACTGTGTCCTCTGTGTAAAAATCAAATTATCCAAAGAATGAGCTTGTTACCCACATTTATGTTAATGAGTTTCTTTGCCATCAGATGTGGTTGTATGGTGTTGAATGCTGATGAGAAATCAATAAAGAGAATGCGTACAAAGGAGGCAGGTTTTTCGAGGTGTGAAAAAGCATGATGAGAAGTGTGAGTGTGGCATCATCTGTTGATCTGTTCTGTTGGTATGCGAACTGAAACGGGTCTTGGTACTGTGTAGTATCTTTTAAAACAGAACAGAGGACAATTCTTTCAAGACATTTCATTGCAACAGATGTGAGGGCAACTGGTCGGTAATCATTTAAACAGCTTGGGGTTGCGTTTTTTTGGGAACAGGACATACAGTGGCATTTTTCCATAAAACAGGAATTATACATTCTCTAAGTGACCAGGTAACAAAACGACTGTAAACATAGGAGAGCTGAGAAGCACACACCTTCAACAATTTTCCACAGATATTATCAGGGCCCATTGCCTTTCTCACATTTAAACGTTTGAAAAAAAAAAAACTGAACATCATTTTCCTCAATCACAACAGAATCACTTCCATCAACATCGTTTTTAACATTGCTTTGGAGTTCTTCCTTCACTTCCTTTAATTCTTTACTAAAATCTTTATCATCAAATCTACAGTAAAAATCGTTCAGCTTTTCTGCAAATTGCTTCTGTTCTTTTGCTGTTTTTTTGTTACTAATATTTTGGTTTGAACATTTTCCTGAACCTGATAAAACCTTTATTCCTTTCCATGCATCTCGCATATTTCCATTCTGGAACATGTTTTCAACTTTTCTCTTGTAAGCTCTCTTTGATTCTTCCGTTTGCAGTTTCTTTTGTACAACCTTACGATCGCTTTTATTGCCTGATTGAAAAGCTCTTTTTTTCTCATTTAGAGTTATTTTCAGAGATTTTGTAACC
>JADBJO010005071.1:52500-60000 GCA_016801955.1 Conus betulinus | reverse complement strand
GGATTAGGACGAAAGAGGGGAGATGTAGGAAGAGGGGGGAGGGGACGGGGGTGGTGGGTGGGGGGGGTGGGGGGTGCATGGCTATCGGGAGGAGAAGTAGGTGGTGGGGGTGGGGGACTAGGATGGGCAGAGAGAGGGTGACATGGAGGCGGAGGACGGTTAAAGACAGGAGGGGAGGGGGGGTGGGGGTGAGGCTGGTGGTACGGCTTCTCAGTATAAATTGTGTCCTGCTTTTCTGTGGAAATTGTGTTTGTGTTATCCATTTTGTGTCACTCTCCTTTTGCCCTGTTTTATTCTTCTACTTCTTCTTCTTCTTCTTTTCTTCTTCTTCTTCTTCTTCTTCTCCTCCTCCTCCTCCTTCCTCCTTCTTCTTCTTCTCTTCTTCTCTCTTCCTTCTTCTTCTTCTTCTTCTTCTTCTTCTTCTTCTCCTTCTTCTTTCCTTCTTCTTCCTTCTTCTTCTTCTTCTTCTTCTTCTGGTCTTTGAAGTTCTTGCTGTCCTCTTTCCTTGTTCTTCTTCTTCTTCTTCTTCTCTTCTTCTTCTTTTCTTCTTCTTCTTCTGGTCTTCTTCTTCTTCTCGCTTCCTCCTTCTTTCTTTCTTCTTCTTTTCTTCTTCTTCTTCTTCCTTCTTCTTCTCCTTCTTCTCCTTCTTCTTCTTTTTTTTCTTCTTCTTCGTTTCCTTTTACAGTGCTATGGGGTCTTTTCAATACGTATTGATCCCCTGCCACCTTGCAATTATGTGTCTGTCTTTAACTAGTCCCCCACCTACGCCTACCGCCCCCGCCCCCCCCCCCACCCCCCACCCCACCCCCTTCCTCATTTTTTCCTTTCGTTTTCTTTTTTTGCTCCTCATGCCATTCACTGTTTTTATTTTCCCCATTTGATTTTCCCTTGCCTGTGCATGCTTCTACAGCTGTTCCAAAACGAATGTCGTTGGTGTTTTGGGCGGATGGGTGTGGGGGGTGAGGGTTGTGGGTGGATGGGGGTGGGGATGGGTGTGCTGTTTCGTCATATGATACAAGGTATCATTATGTGTTGTAATCTGGCTGCTGGACATTCTTAGCAATGACAACAGGGATGCACAATGGCCACAGTATTATTCTGTGATGTCTTTTTGTTTCATTTATTTCAGTTGCATGGGAATACTTTCACTAGCATCTGCCGTTGTTATAGATAGATACACACACGCACACGCACACACACGCACGCACGCACGCACGCACGCACACACGCACGCACACGCGCGCACGCACGCACGCACACACGCACGCACACACACACACACACACACACACACACACACACACACACACACACACACACACACACACACACACACACACACACACACACACGCACGCACGCACGTACGCACGCGCGCGCACACACACACACCACACACACACACACACACACACACACACCACACACACACACACACACACACACACACACACACACACACACACACATCATGTTCGCTCTCAGCCAGAGAATCTGACTAAGAAAGCGTCAGACTGGGGATTAGGACGGAAGACGTGAGGTGCAGGAAGAGGTGGAGGCATGATAATCGGGAGGAGCAGAAGGTGGTGGGGGTGGGGAAGGTAGATGGGGAGAGGGTTACATGGAGGCGGAGGGACGGGTAAATAGGGAAGATGGGGGGGGGGGGGGGGGGGGGGGGGGGGGGTTCCGGCGTGTTCAGTACAAATTGTACCCTGGACTTCTGGAAACTGTATTAGCATTATCCACTTTTGTGTCACTCTCCTATTGCCCTGTTCTAGTTCTTCTTGTTCTTGTTCTTTGTTCTTGTTCTTCTTCTTGCGTTGTTGTTGTTGTTGTTGTTGTTGTTTTCTTCTTCTTCTTCTTCTCTTCTTCTTCTTCTTCTTCTTCTTCTTCTTCTTCTTCTCCTCCTCCTCCTCCTCCTCCTCCTCCTCGTTTCTTTTGACAGTGCTCTGGGGTCTTTTTTTTAATGCAAATTGATCCCCTGCCACCTTGAAATTTTTGTCTCTCTTTAACTAGTCCCCTGCCTACCCCCCCCCCCCCCCCCCTTCCCATTTTTTTTTTTTTTTTTCGTTTCGTTTCTTTTTCCTTCTCATGCCATCCACTGTTTTTATTTTACCACTTGATTGTCACCTGCCTATGCATGCTTCTACGGCTTTTCCAGAACTAACTTCGTTGGGTGTTTGGCAGGCAGTAGTGGTGGGGGTGGTGAGTTTGTGGTGGTGTGGGGAGGGGATGGGTGCGCTGTTTTGTCATAAAACACGAGGTATCATTATCTGTTGTAATCTGGCTGCTGGATAGTTTTGGCATAATCACAGGAATGTACACTGGCCGCAGTATTATTCTGTGATGTCTTCATGTTTCATATATTTCAGTTATATTGGAATATTTTCAATGAATTCACTTTTTTTATATTATGAGTTTAGAATAGAAAAGCACAAAAGGCTGCCGTCCTGGTCTTTTCGTTAGATTTGGCTGATACAATTAAATTGAACTGCTAGAATATGGCCAAACCATGGTTTTGGCCACGTCATTCGTCACAACACCCTCTCCAAAACCGTCCTTCAAGGTACCGTTGAAGGAGGGCGCAGACGAGGACAGCAGCAGAGAAAAAAGCTAGTCCGAAAATTTAAAAAGGACTGGACCAAAATGACCATGCCAGATCTCCTCACAACAGCTACAAACAGAAGAGCCTGGAGAGAAACGGCAGCTGCCTCATCCCCCCCCCCACCCCCCCCCCCCCCCCCCCCCCCCCCCCCCCCCCCCCCCCCCCCCCCCCCCCAACCCCAGCGGCCAGGGGAATGACTGACTGCTAGTACATGCGAGACTGAATCTGAAAAGGAGAGACCATTTCTTAGGGCCGATCATTCTCAGCTATTCTCAACACAACACATTCAAGGAACACATCTCCAGTATGTAGATGTTTATATCTTCAGGACTAGCAAAGAACTGGGCAAAAAGTGAGAACAAGAATGAAGGCTCTGTGCGAAGGTGAATTATTGGTTCATCTGTTTTCCTAGGAGCGGACTAAATGACCAGAGAACTTGCCAGGTGGACAGATGAACATGCTGTCTGCTTGGAAGAAGCCAGTGGCCTGACAGACGAGGGATCTGATCAATGCTTCGTTGGCTGACGGCTCTGCCTTCTGTGGAATTTCATCACATCGTACTTTTGACTAGTCTGAAAGGACTTCCGTTCCGATGAGGAAAGACCGAATGCTTTGTGTCTAGCGATGGATATTTTGCAGGATCTGTGATCATCATCAAGCCATGTGTCACTTTAAAAAAAAAAAAAAGCTTGTGAATGCGTAAATCAAGCAGCAGCATCTGCTTGTGCATCTCCGCGCACTATAGTGCACGTGCCTGAGTGAGCGCATGTGTGTGTGAGTGTGTGTGTGTGTGTGTGTGTGTGTGTGTGTGTGTGTGTGTGTGTGTGTGTGTGTGTGTGTGTAGTGTGTGCAAAGTTTCTTATACTAGAGTTGTTAGATAGATAGATAGATAAATAGATAGATAGATAGATAGATAGATAGATAGATAGATAGATAGATAGATGGATAGATAGATAGATAGATATGCATACCTAGCAAAAAATGGGGCCAACGCACAGAAGCATGCTTTGAGTCAGACACAGACACCTCCAAAAGAAAGAAGAAAGAAAGAAAAAGAAGAGAAAGAAAGAAAAAAAAAAGAAAGAAAGAAAGAAAAGAAAGAAAAGGCAAATACAAAGTAAAATGCAATATGCATGAAGATCCAGATATGGCTATTTGGAACCAAACAGCCATCCGCAAGGTGTTTAGTCCTTTTTTTTTTTCAATGCGTGGGTAAACTATTCCGTGTTTAATAGCAATATCAGGCGAGAAAATCTGGATGGTGTGCCTTTACGTTTTTATTATCAAAAGTGCTCCTTGCACTCCTTCCAAACGGTGTCTGCACAGTCACAAAATTGAAGTATCGAAATTGTGTGCAGTCATGAAATAAACCCATTCATGTTGTTCTGGTGGACGCCAAAACAGCAACCACCCGAAGTTAAAACAGCTGGATATCTCATTACTCGAATGAGGCGATAGGAAGAAAAAGGACCAGTGTTTTTTTTTTTTTTCTTATTCCTCACAAAACATTCTGCTCTAAGCCCACGATGTAGGAAATTGTCAAAGGAAAGACAGTCCCAACAGATTTTAGGCAAAACATTCCAATGTCTCAATAACTCCTAAAGATATGCAGATTCTCTGTCTGTCTGTCTGTCTGTCTGTCTCTCTCTCTCTCTCTCTCTCTCTCTCTCTCTCTCTCTCTCTCTCTCTCTCTCTCTCTCTCTCTCTCTCTCTCTCTCAAACAAGCAATCAAATTTAAAAAGAAACAAAAACAGATAAATGTCGGAAGGCTGGACGAAATCCAAATGTAAGAAAAAAAAAAAAAAAAAAAAAAAAAAAAAAAAAAAAAAAAAACAAAAAAAAAAAAAAAAAAAAAAAAAAAAAAAAGAAAGAAAGAAGAAAGAATGCAACAACATTGAAGAAGATGAGAGAATGCAAAGAAGGAACATATGAGGGGGAGGAAAGAAAAGAATGAAGGAACAAGAAAGAAAGGGAAAAAAAAAGAAGCAAACAAACAACAATGAAGAAAGAAAGTTCGGACCAAAGAAAGAAATTACAAAAAAGGGGAAGGGGAGTGGGGAGTGGGGGTTGAAAGAAGAGGAAAAAAGAAAAATAAGAAAAAAAGTACAAAAGAATAGATGAAAGAAAGGAACAATATCTATCTGAAGAATTTAAAAAAAAAAAAAAAAAAAAAAAAAAAAAAAAACAGAGAAAGAAACAAACATCAAACGAAGAATTAAAAAAAAAAAACCAAACAAACCAAGAGATAAAAGCAAACATTTAACATTTTTTTTTCTTTTAAATTACTTTTTTTCCCTTGTCTCCCTTTTCTTTTCTTTGGTTTTTTTTTTTTTCGTTCTTTTGTTTCTTCTCTCCCTTACATTGCTCCTTTATTTCTTTTCAGTCTGTATATATGTCTGTTCATCTGTGAGTCAGTAATCTGTATGCGTATTTCTTTTTTCTCTTGAATGTTGTCAGACACACGGTTGCTCAACGTAGACACAAAAGCACACAAAGAATTAGGGAGCTGCCCACTTTAATGTCAACAGTAAGTTAGAATTATAGCGGATAAGATATAACACTTTAACATCAACATTAAGTTAGAATTTACAGTGGATTAGCTATGGATTCACATACATTTGACAGCAAAAACGAAAACAAGGGTTTTTGATGGACTCATGATATTTTTTCAGTTCGACCCAATTCTCCTTTTTACATTTTTTTTTTCTCGTATATGTGTTTGATGTTCTGTTTTTTAACATGCAAAACACAATTTTCGTTAACCCCCCCCCCCCCCCTTCATTTCATTTCCCCTTTCCCAGATATACGCGAGTTCACTATTACATGCTTTCGCCCACATTTATACTGGAATAACTGTACTTCCTCCCCCTTCTCCACCCCCTCCTTCTCTTCCTCCTCCTCATATATGTGATATTAGACGGAGAGAGAGAGAGAGAGAGAGAGAGAGAGAGAGAGAGAGAGAGAGAGAGAGAGAGAGAGAGAGATTTGTGACAATGTAAGTGTATGCATAATGTGGTCATCTAAGTGCATATATATATATATATATATATATATATATATATATATATATATATATATATTTATATATATTTATATATAATTGTCCCTCTAAGCATCCCTGCAACATACCTGCAAATAATCTTGAAGTAAATGCTTTGCTGGACTTCAAATTAAAGGGAAAACAACATTGAAGGCAAGCTTTGAATCTGAAAAGGCATCACACAAGACATGCAACCCGTACATATTACTCTCCGTGTTCAGCTGTGAGAGCATTAGTTTTCAACGTGTGTGTGTGTGTGTGTGTGTGTGTGTGTGGTGTGTGTGTGTGTGTGTGTGTGTGTGTCACCGTCCGATGTTTGCTGTCCTTTTCATCAGCTTTGGTGTTGGCATTATGGCGCCGCTGATTCGGATTCTGTAGTCAGAGGTGAAAGAGGGATAATCTCATAATTACATTGCCTCCCAGAATGCGGCTTTTTTCACTGAATAATTAATGCAAAAACCGTTATGATCTTTCCAGAAATCACAATGCACCAACACGCACCAAGTATTTTGTATTGTGTGTTGTGGTCGATACTAACAGCCTCTCTCTCTCTCTCTCTCTCTCTCTCTCTCTCTCTCTCTCTCTCTCTCTCTCTCTCTCTCTCTCAGTCTGATAAAGTTACCGGGCGAGGAAACGTGGATGATTTTTTTTTTTCATTTTAAATAAACTGCCAGTTTCCTTTCTAAAAAGATTTAAGAATTTGACATGAAGAATTCAGTCTGCAATATTATGCTTTTACTGTGATTATGACACTGTGTGTGTGTGGGTGTGGGTGTGTGGGTGGGTGTACGCATGTGTGTGTTTGTTTCAGTGTTTGGGCATTGGTGCGGGTGAGTTTGTGATTTTATGTAGTGTTTTCATAATCTATGTAATGTTTTATGTCTCATGGATTTAATGTCTATTTCATGCGTGTATGCGCGCGTGCGCCTGCGCGTTTATGTGTGTGTGTGTGGGGTGGGGGGGTGGGGGTGGGGGGGGGGGGGGGGGGTGGATGGGGTGGGGAGGGGTGTGTGAGTGTTGATGTATATACAAATACATATACAAACACAAGCTTTTATGTCACGATTTATAATGCCTCTTTGTAAGGTCTTGTGTACTTGGGAAATGATGTGGAGCAGAAGAAAAAAATTCCGATGGACAATAAAGTGGATTGAATTGAACTGAATAGAATTGAAGGATGAAACATTACTCCGTGTTTCATGAACAATGCATACATTTTGACACAGATAACCACACACACAGAAAATGAAGTGCAAAGCACTGTTTCAGAATGCTGTTCATATAAACTAGAGAAGTCTATCAAAAGAGACCGCGCATGTCACCCACAGTGTTGTTCAGCTGTAAGAGCATTGAGTTTTCTCTTTCACCATCCGATGTGGCTGTCCTTTTAATCAGCTTTGGTGCTGTTGACATTATGGCGCCATCGATTCTGATTCTGCATTCAGAGGTGTAATTGGAAATGATCTCATAGTTACATTGCCTGCTAGTATGAGCGGCTTTTTTTCACTGAATGATTCATGTAAAATCGCTATACTCTTTCCGGAAATCACAATGCACCCACGCGCACCGAGCCTTCTGCACCGTGTGTTCTGGTTGACTCTCTCTCTCTCTCTCTCTCTCTCTCTCTCTCTCTCTCTCTCTCTCTCTCTCGCGCGCGCGCGTGTGGGTGCATTTCCGGAAAGATTATAGGGATTTTACATGAATCATTCAGTGGAAAAAGCCGCGTATACTAGGAGGCAATGTAATTATGAGATCATTCCACTGTTACCGCTTGTGATTTCATTCAAATCATGGGAAAATATATATACATAAGCAGAATTTAAGAAACAAAATGGCTACTTTACCATCGTACCCC
>JADBJO010005071.1:45000-47500 GCA_016801955.1 Conus betulinus | reverse complement strand
CGGACTTCGCTACATAGCAAAGTTAAACATTTTGGGAGGGGAAAAAGAAAAAGGTTTGTCTTAACAGAGTATTTCCCGCATGTTTTACATGACACTTCAGACTGTTGTTACTGCTGAAAGTTACCATTTTGGAAAATCTGGCATGCACCAAAATAAAACTGTACTAAGTGACAATAAAAAACTATTTAAAATATTTGTTTCAATATCGTGTCTTTCCGACCACCACATGGAGGTAAAGTATATGGTGCCTCGTCAAATCTAGAAACAAAATCTAGTTTCTAGCTTTTCGTCCCCAAATATGTATTCAAGAGACTAAATAAGAATACCTGTAAAACAAAATCAGGGGGGATATGTAAATTGCGATTGCGCCCGCGGATAGTGATTTGTAGATAGCCCCTACTCCCACTCAAACAGGTGTGTCTGGATCATTTAAACAGCGTTCTGATGTCCAGCTGTGTTGTCCGGCCAGTCCTTTGTTGTGTGTGTGTGTGTGTGGGGGGGGGGGGGGGGGGGGGGGGGGGGGGGGGGGGGGGGGGTTCGTGTTTGACTGAGCGTGTCTTGCTGTTCTTTGTCCCACAGTTCGCCCACTGTTACGGCAATTTCGACGGCTCTTGCTACCACTAGTGAATATACAAAAACAGACACAGCTACAAAAAATTTAAAAAAAAAAAAAGAAAGAAAAAAAAATCAAAACAAAGTAGTTACTATTTCAAAGTCCTGTTGTTGAAAATCCGCTTTGTCGTATGTATAAACAAGCTAAATGTTGCCATTAAAAGCTGGGGGTCAAAAAGGAAATCTTTTATAATCATACGCCGTTATCCACCCTTCTCATCAGCCCGGTGCTAAAAACAGCAACCTCTCCTCTAAATAAAATGAATCGGGACAGGACATGTATTGTGTAAAACCGAGTGGTTTTCACTGTCTCTCGACGAACTTTAAATGGAAATTGTCTGCATTGGTAGAGAGGAATATATATATATATATATATATATATATATATATATATATATATATATAACACAACGTTTATAGATTTTTAAGCTTACTTTAAAACCTACTTCTTAACAAATATATATATATATATATATATATATATATATATATATATATATATAAAAAAATACTGCTAAAAACGCCTAATAAAAAAATCTTAAGGTGCTCAACCCCTTGGGGAGCAACATCTGTTTAAAATAGTATGATAAAAGGAAGTTTTAAAAATCAACAGATCGGTTTCGAGCCAGCGCTCTCGTCAGGATGGTTTTGGGGCGCCTACTGCCGGTGTTATATGGCCTGATGTCACCGTTTGCACGTGCGGATTGGCTGCACGTATTGTTCGGTTTTTTGGGGTTGTTACAGTTCAGGGTGCGTTTGCTGACAACGATTTCCATTTGTGCCTGCAGTGTTTACTATTTCTACTTTAGTATTTAGGGTTGCTAAGTATGGTTTGCATAGTATTAACCATTTTTCTGTTGAACATAGGTTGCATCTTTTTGAAATGTTGTTGTATGGTGATGCCCTTTTATGATTTTCCAGGATATGATATAGTTTATTTTTTTGTCTTTAAGTCTCCAAATATATTTGCTCAGTTCTGTTTGGTTTTTGTATTTTTCTTTGTTGAATGACTGTTTATGGTTTGCGTATCTGGTTTTGAAGTGATTTTCAGTGATCCCTATGTATGTTTCTTTTTCATTTTCTGATGTCACAGTGCTTGGTATACAATGTTGTTATAGAGGCATTTGTTGCTTAAGGGACACTGTTCTTTTTTAGCACAATTGCAGGATTTCCTTGGATGCTGTCAAAATTTTGAAAAAAATTCTTTTCCTACGTTTGCTTTTACTCGTCCATCATATGGAGGGTTGTACCATGTGATTTTCCTTTTCCTGCTTTTTTTGTTTTTGTTCATGTTGTTATCTGGGTTGTATTGTAGTAGTGTAGCTGTAACCACTTTTTTGCAATGCCTCTTGGTATTCTACTGCTGCATTGTTGAATACTCTTTCATTATGTGACAGATTAGATAATCTCTTGTTTATGCCATTGGGTATGGTTTTTAGTATAGATGGTGGGTGGTTGCTATTGATGTTTACATAAATGGGTGTGTCATTAGGTTTCTTGTATGGTTTATATGTGGTGTTGAGGTCAAGTGTTATGTCTAAGTAGTTCACTACCTTTTTGTTTGCTTCGATGGTGATTTTTAAGTTTTGGTTTTGGAAAATTTTGCATAGTTCTTTTTTCTTGTTTTCAATGGTTCTTGGATTGTTATATATATATAGATATATATATATATATATATATATATATATATTATATATATATATATATAATCTGAACATTTAAGTAGTGGTGGAGGAAAACAAGTGCAGGTCGACAATTCTTCCATCATTATAATGATAACTTGACGAAGATTCCAAATAAAAAAAAGAGAAAAAAATCGAAGATTGTGTGTGTGTGTGTGTGTGTGTGTGTGTGTGGTGTGCGTGCGTGCGTGCGTGCGTGCGTGCGT
>JADBJO010005071.1:15000-20000 GCA_016801955.1 Conus betulinus | reverse complement strand
CCCCCCCCCCCCCCCCTTTCCTTACGCCCCTTTCCCTCTGTCACAAACTTATGACGTGCATGTTTTGAAGACGTCATTTTCTTTCAGAATATGACGTAACTTACTTTGTTTGCTCGCTCTCCGCAGCTATAAAAGAAGTCGTACCTTATTTTTTATTTATTTTTTTTTTCAGGGACGCAATGCCGTGTTTGGACCACCATATAAAATTGTTGAGTGGTTCATGATGGAGAAAAGGAGAAAACACGCACAACTGAACAGCAGAGTCAGAACACGCCCATTCGTCTTGGACCGTTGGCGAAGAATCAAAGGTGGCGCCACGATATTTATTTCCGGTTTTCAGATCACATGACCAAGGGACATAACTTTAGACACACGCACACATAAATACTACTCAGCGTTAATATTGTTGTCAGATCACTATGCCAACACCCCCACTTGATCTGAACAATAATATATGAAATAGACATGACTTCAAAATCCAACTATTAAACTTTGTTTGAATTGTCACATAGTACTATTAATATTAACCATTAATTAAACATACACACAGTCCCATTTTTTTTCTTTTTCTTTTTTTTTTTTTTTTTAACTAAGTTACTACGTGACCTTTAAAACATTTTAAACTAAGTCAAGAATTATTCAGCTCACACATGACAATTATTCTGAAATCATCAAGTCTCTCTCTGTGTAATGAATCCACATATTTAGGTACATATATACACATTCACACAATATTCTGGAACAGACATGGAGATTCATTTTCCAAAAATAACACTTTTGAACTGTTGTAGCTGAAATTTTGTGGCAGGCTTTGTCATTATATCTGCCAACATTTCTTGTGTTGGGCAGTATTTAAGAACTATTCTGCCCTTGTTCATTCAATTCATTGCGAATGAAATGATAGCGGATATCATGTGTTTTGAACGCTGCCTGTTGACAGGATTGTTTGCCAGGGCTATTGTACCCTGGTTGTCTTCAAAAATCAGGACTGATTTGTATTGACATCCAATATCAATCTCATTTAGCAGGTTGTAGAGATGCAGACTCTCTTGTACAGATGCCGCTAAGGCTATGTACTCTGCTTCGCATGTTGACAATGCTACAGTAGGTTGCTTCCTTGATTTCCATGAAATCAAAGGACCTGTTTTTTGTCATTCGGAAACAGTAACCTGAAGTGCTACGCCTGTCATCTATGGACGAGGCCCAATCAGCATCACTGAATCCTGTCAGAGTCAAGCCATCTTCAGACTTCCTATAACACAGCTCATAGTCTGAAGTACCTTTCAGGTATCTGAAAACATGTTTGACTGCTATCCAATGAGCCTGCTGTGGGTTGGATAGATACTGTGACATTTTGGTTACAATCCAACAAAAATCTGGTCTAGTACATGACATCAGATAAATTAAACTGCCAACAACTTCACGATATCTTTTGGCATCAACAGGATCATCATCTTTAGTACATTCAATCTTCTTTCACAGGGAGTACATCTAGGTTTACAATCAGTCATTCCAAACTTTTCAAGGATCTTTTCAACATATCTTTTCTGGTTCATTTTGACAAAACCATTTCCCTGTTCAAAATCAATGCCTAAAAAGTAAGACAGTTTCCCCCAGATCTTTCATTTTGAATCTATCTTTCAAAACTTGTTTGGTCTTGTTCAACAGTTTTTCACTGTTTGCAGCAATGATCATCATCATCATCACACACACACAACAATAACAGTAAACTCATCACCACCACATCTTGTGTACACACAATGATCACTGACACTCTGAACAAACTGGTTCTGGATTAAATGGCTGTGTAGTAGATTGTTCCAATTTCTTCCTGACTGTTTCAATCCATACAGTGATTTATTTAGCTTGTACACAAGCTTGGTCCCTTCAATATCAGGTTGTACTTCAAAACCTTCAGCTTGCTCCATATAAATCTCACAGTCTATAGGAGCATTGAGGTAGGCTGTTTTTACATCCATCTGATGTAAAATCAGGTTGTACTGAGCAGCAAGTTGCATCAAAGCGCGTATTGATGTCATACTTGCAGTTGGTGCAAATGTTTCATGATAATCTACACCTTTCATCTGACTGTATCCTTTAGCAACAAATCTAGCTTTGTAGGATTTTGATCCACTACAATCTTCTTTCATGGTATACACCCATCGACCCCTCACTGCTTTTCTACCCTCAGGAGAGTGGTCAAAGTGAAGGTCTCATTTTCTTTCAGGGAATTCATTTCATCTTCCATTGCCACTTTCCAAAAAGTAGAATCAAAGGACTGAATGGCTTCTTTATAATTCTGAGGGAAAGTATGGCATTTGTAACAATAATCAATACTTGTCATCATTGCCTGATCATCTTCCTCAAAATCTGTTTTGTAATCAGCCAGATATGTTGGAGGTTTTCTATCTCTTTTGGGATATCTTGATTTTTGCTCCATCGTACATGGTACGTTTTTATCAGACATACACTTTGACCTCTCTTTGACGACATCATCTGTCCTGCATTCTGATCTTCCTTCATCATGTTCTTCATGTACATTTTCAATCACAACATCCCGTTTCAACATCAAATCACAATCATCAAAACAATGCTGAGTCTGAGTTTCCTTTTCACTCACAGTCACCTTCTCACATACACTCTCTTGCTTTGTCACAAATTTCACAACCCTGTATCTGTACACTTTGTCAGACTCTGGAAAATACACCAGATACGCTGGGCTACCTCTATCATAACCCACAAATATGCCTTTTGTACACCTGGCATCAAGCTTACCTTTGTTTTGCATGTATGCACAGCATTCACATCCAAATGCCCTCATTTTGGATAGATTTGGCTTCTGTCCAGTCAATGCAAAGAATGGTGTCTGCTTCAAGCGGTCATTGTAACATCTGTTACGAATGTATGCTGCTGTCATAACAGCGTATGGCCACAATTCTTTGGGCAAATTTGATTCAATGAGGAGACACCTACCCATCTCAAAATTGTTCGCCAGTGTCGTTCAGCTGTTCCATTCTGGTGTGGAGAGTAAGGTGCAGACCTGTCATGTTTTATTTGATTCTTTCTGAGAAGTTCACCGAAAGCCTTCGAAGTGAACTCTGTACCATTGTCTGACCTTATGCACTTCACCTTTCCATAAGGGGCACAATCTGCTAGAAATTTTTCAGTAGCAACAACAGTGTCGCTTTTGTTCTTTAGCAGGTAGAGAAAACAAACCCCTGAATAATCGTCTGTGAACGACATTGCATATCTGAAACCTTCCTTTGAAGCTGGAGTAATGGGACCAGCCAGATCAGTATGCACCAGCTGTAATGGAACATCTGAGCGAACACATGGTTTCTTGTTTACGTCATTTGTCATTTTACCCAACATACATACATTGCAATCATCAGGCTTCTTTTACCAACAACTTTCATGCCATCAACCACTTTTTTCGAGTTTCTTCACATCATCATAGTTACAGTGACCAAGAATTTTGTGCCATCCATCCAAATCACATGCATATTTCACACTGTCATTAGTATCATGAACAGGATCTACAGTGTTTGCATCACATGTGTTGAGATAATATAGTTTTCCATGCTTCTCAATGTGGAACTGAGTACCATCCTTGTACATAAGATCAGCTGAGTCAGGTTTGAAATACACACTCGCCCCTTTTTCAGTTGCAGCCTGTACTGAGAAAAATGTTCTGAGGATAAGAAGGAACGTACAAAGCATTCTTCAAAGATGCTTTCACATGTCTACCACTAGTGTCCATGATAGTAACATCTACATCCCCCCTTTTCACAGCAACATTACTTTTCTCCCCATTGGCCAGTTCAATGAAATGTTTTTCAGGCTTAAAACTGTCATCAAACTTGCTGAACTTGGATTCATCATTTATTATATGCGCTGTTGCCCCCCACAGTCAACCAGCAGCATATCCCCTCTTGTACATCTATTGTCCCCCACATCTGCCTTAAAGGCAAAGAATGCTCATGAGTACTACACAAATCTGAATGAGTAACAGCTTCGCTTACCTTGTCAGTTGTGTTTTTGCTCTTGTTTCTGCATGTTTTATCTGTGTGATTGTTTTTGCGACAGAAACACCATAATTTCTTCTTGTACTTCATGCAGTTTCTAGCAAGATGGCCAGTGACCCCACACTTGTAGCAAGTGAACTCCTTTCCATTTCCAGCTTGAGGGTTTGAGTTGACACGAGGAGGATTTGAAGAAGAAGCAGATTTCATCATGGAGTCATCAATACTTGTAGACCTGGAACGCTCTGTATCTTCGAAACTTCTTAAAGATACTTTGAAATCACTGAATGTCTGTTTTCTTCTCGGTCTGAGTAACAACTGCAACAAAAGCCTGATAACTATCAGGAAGACCTTTCAGCACCATTGCAATTAACAAACTGTCAGCAACAATTTCGCCAGCATTCTAAGAGCTGCAGCGGCCGTCTCTGCTCGTATAACATAATCAGTCACTGTTTCGTCGTGACGTTTCACTAACGAGGTGAGTTCAGTGTACAACGAATTACTCTTGGTGTGCCTGAACCAGCATAATGGGAACGAAGAATACTCAAGGCCCTTCTTCCATCGTTAGCTGCATCTCGCATAATTAAAGACAGACTTTTGTCATCTAGAAATTGAATGAGTTCTGCGAAAACTTCTTCGTTCTTGTCTTCGTCAACTTCGTCATCATCCGGAGTCAGAATAACGTCTTTCAGTTTTTGTAACTTCATGTACCCCAGGAACTTAATCTCCCATTGTTCATAATTGCGCTCATTTCCATCGAAAATAAGTCGAGCATACCTTCCGTGTGCTCCCGCACTACTGGGCCCATAACCTGTTGAGTGGTTCATGATGGAGAAAAGGAGAGAAAACACGCACAACTGAACAGCAGAGTCAGAACACGCCCATTCGTCTTGGACCGTTGGCGAAGAATCAAAGGTGGCGCCACGATATTTATTCCGGTTTTCAGATCACATGACCAAGGGACATAACTTTAGAAAC
>JADBJO010005071.1:0-7500 GCA_016801955.1 Conus betulinus | reverse complement strand
AACATAAAAAAGGCGCACACGCACGATATGTAGGAGCTCTTGTGTTTGCTTTTCAAACTGTAGGTGTGTTTCTCCATGCAGTGGGTGTGCACCCGCATGCGCGCTTGGAGCTGTGTGTGTATAGAGAGAGAGATTCAGATTCGCATGTGGGGAGTGAGGTGGGAATGAAAACAAAGAGTTGGAATACAGGAATGGGGAGAGGATACTATAAGACGGTGGGGGTTAGAGCCTGAAAAAATGTGGCGGGTTTCTGGCGACGTATTGTGTTCCATTAGAGAGCAGAAGATGTTTTGGAGAGAGTAGTGAAAGCGCGATCAATGTCGCCAGTTAGACGAAGAGAATCGACGGCATTTTTGCATAAAAGACTGAAAGAATGATGGGGGGGGGGGGGGGGGGGGGGGGGGTTAGAATGCAGAGCTTTGAAAAGGAATGTGCTCAGAAGAATTATCTGTCTTCTTACAGAATCTGAAATGAAGAGCCGTGGGCGGTAATGTGTTTTAATATGATAATTTGTCTTGCCACCTAGATCTGAAAAACAACAACAACACAACAACAAGCGAGCGAATGACGAATGTATCTGGGCAGAAACCAGATCTGCTTCCCTGGAAGAGAAAACAAAGAAGCGAAACACAGGAACGTGGTACAGATTCTAAAAAAATAAAATAAAATAAAAATCAAGAAGAAAGGAAAAAGGAAAAGAAAGAAGAGTAGAGAAGAGAGAGAGAGAGAAAAAAAAAGACTTTATGGCCAACCGGTAAAATAGTTTGATTGATGATTCATTTGCTGAAATGGTATTCACATTAGCAGAGCTCATGTGCTGGTGATGGTGGTCATCAAAGACTGAAGATGGTGATAATAATATAGTTGACAATCTTCATGAGCTAGATAACAGAAGAGTCAACAATCCTGACAGCCTTTCTCACCTGATGTAAGACAGCAGAATATGTGTCGCCAGGTTGGTAGTGGGGACAAAAGAGATGGACGCAAAGGAGTGTGGTTTGGGTTAAGGGGTGAGATGGGGGTCTGGGGTTTAAGGTGGAAATGAGGATAATGGCTAAAAATTTATTCGGGGGGGGGGGGGGGGGGGGGGGGGGGGGGGGGGGGGAGAAAGCTCCTAATTTTAAGGACAACATTATTTTTGTTTCTGTCGGAATGAAATGGATTTTGCAAACATAAAAAGAATGAAATCAAAACCAGATTGCTGGAATTCGTATTTCTTTTACAATCCGTCGCTTGTGTGTGTGTGTGTGTGTGTGTGTGTGTGTGTGTGTGTGTGTGTGTGTGTGTGTGTGGTGTGTGTGTGTGTGTGTGTGTGTGTGTGTGTGTGTAAGTGTGTGTGTGTGTGCGTGCGTGCGTGCGTGCGCGCGCACGCGCGCGGCGCGCGCGCGCGTGTATGTGTGTGTGTGTGTGTGTGTGTGTGTGTGTGTGTGGCAAGCTGAGCCCTCGGAATAACCCTGTTAGCAGTGTGTGTGTGTGTGTTTGTATATAAAAATAGAAAATGTTTTGATTAATGGAACAGATAGGGTATTCCATGTCTATCATAGGCACGTGACTTAACAGATCTGACCAGGAATTTTGTGCTTCACTCCACTGAAGAATGAGGTGAATGTATTGCGAGCAGGACTGAATTGTTGATTCTTGTTGGTACCTTTTTATTGTTTGGTTTCTAAAACGTTTTTTTTTCTTCTTCTTCTTCTTCTTTTTTTCGAACACCATGTCCTTGGCAAATGTATGTCAACCGATTCATTTAGATTTTCTCGCGCCTTTTTTTTTTCATGAGCAGTGTACACGTTTCCAGAAATTCCGCTGTGAGACAGAAGGAAGCAGACATCTTCGGTGACATGTCTGGATGGGAGGTGATGGACACGATCTTTCATTTTGGAAGGAATGTAAGTCTGGTTTCCCACGGCAGCTGATATTAGCCCTGGTATTACAATTCGAGAGTCCACGTAGAAATGCGATCAATAAACTATCAAGCGAGCTACTGGCAAGAAAGGCAAGCACAATTTATTACTATTGCAACCGATTCAACCGTGAAGACAGGAAATCGAGACCAAAACAAACCTAAACTTCGAGAAGAGGAAAGAGAAAAGTAGAAATGTGCGTGCGTGTGTGTGTGTGTGTGTGTGTGTGTGTGTGTGTGTGCGTGTGTGTGTGTGTGTGTGTGTGTGTGTGTGATAATTTGCATAGTATAAAATAATGGGTGTGTGTGTGTGTGTGTGTGTGTGTGTGCGTGTGTGTGTGTGTGTGTGTGTGTGTCTCTGAAAACGTTTATGGCTTACTGTTATAATTCAAACAAACCTCCTATCTGGCGGATGTGGAAGGCAGCCAAGAAATGTCCAGATCTGACTATACCCCCCCCCCCCCCCTTCCTTACGCCCTTTCCCTCTGTCACAAACTTATGACGTGCATGTTTTGAAGACGTCATTTCTTTCAGAATATGACGTAACTTACTTTGTTTGCTCGCTCTCCGCAGCTATAAAAGAAGTCGTACCTTATTTTTTTATTTATTTTTTGAACAGCAGAGTCAGAACACGCCCATCGTCTTGGACCGTTGGCGAAGAATCAAAGGTGGCGCCACGATATTTATTCCGGTTTTCAGATCACATGACCAAGGGACATAACTTTAGACACACGCACACATAAATACTACTCAGCGTTAATATTGTTGTCAGATCACTATGCCAACACCCCCACTTGATCTGAACAATAATATATGAAATAGACATGACTTCAAAATCCAACTATTTAACTTTGTTTGAATTGTCACATAGTACTATTAATATTAACCATTAATTAAACATTCACACAGTCCCATTTTTTTTTTTTTTTTTTTTTTTTTTTTTTTTTTTTTTTAAACTAAGTTACTACGTGACCTTTAAAACATTTTAAAACTAAGTCAAGAATTATTCAGCTCACACATGACAATTATTCTGAAATCATCAAGTCTCTCTCTGTGTAATGAATCCACATATTTAGGTACATATATACACATTCACACAATATTCTGGAACAGACATGGAGATCATTTTCCAAAAATAACACTTTTGAACTGTTGTAGCTGAAATTTTGTGGCAGGCTTTGTCATTATATCTGCCAACATTTCTTGTGTTGGGCAGTATTTAAGAACTATTCTGCCCTTGTTCACTTCATTGCGAATGAAATGATAGCGGATATCAATGTGTTTTGAACGCTGCCTGTTGACAGGATTGTTTGCCAGGGCTATTGTACCCTGGTTGTCTTCAAAAATCAGGACTGATTTGTATTGACATCCAATATCAATCTCATTTAGCAGGTTGTAGAGATGCAGACTCTCTTGTACAGATGCCGCTAAGGCTATGTACTCTGCTTCGCATGTTGACAATGCTACAGTAGGTTGCTTCCTTGATTTCCATGAAATCAAAGGACCTGTTTTTGTCATTCGGAAACAGTAACCTGAAGTGCTACGCCTGTCATCTATGGACGAGGCCCAATCAGCATCACTGAATCCTGTCAGAGTCAAGCCATCTTCAGACTTCCTATAACACAGCTCATAGTCTGAAGTACCTTTCAGGTATCTGAAAACATGTTTGACTGCTATCCAATGAGCCTGCTGTGGGTTGGATAGATACTGTGACAATTTGGTTACAATCCAACAAATGTCTGGTCTAGTACATGACATCAGATAAATTAAACTGCCAACAACTTCACGATATCTTTTGGCATCAACAGGATCATCATCTTTAGTACATTCAATCTTCTGTTCACAGGGAGTACATCTAGGTTTACAATCAGTCATTCCAAACTTTTCAAGGATCTTTTCAACATATCTTTTCTGGTTCATTTTGACAAAACCATTTCCCTGTTCAAAATCAATGCCTAAAAAGTAAGACAGTTTCCCCAGATCTTTCATTTTGAATCTATCTTTCAAAACTTGTTTGGTCTTGTTCAACAGTTTTCACTGTTTGCAGCAATGATCATATCATCCACCCACACAACAAATAACAGTAAACTCATCACCACAACATCTTGTGTACACACAATGATCACTGACACTCTGAACAAACTGGTTCTGGATTAAATGGCTGTGTAGTAGATTGTTCCAATTTCTTCCTGACTGTTTCAATCCATACAGTGATTTATTTAGCTTGTACACAAGCTTGGTCCCTTCAATATCAGGTTGTACTTCAAAACCTTCAGCTTGCTCCATATAAATCTCACAGTCTATAGGAGCATTGAGGTAGGCTGTTTTTACATCCATCTGATGTAAAATCAGGTTGTACTGAGCAGCAAGTTGCATCAAAGTGCGTATTGATGTCATACTTGCAGTTGGTGCAAATGTTTCATGATAATCTACACCTTTCATCTGACTGTATCCTTTAGCAACAAATCTAGCTTTGTAGGATTTTGATCCACTACAATCTTCTTTCATGGTATACACCCATCGACCCCCCACACTGCTTTTCTACCCTCAGGAAGAGTGGTCAAAGTGAAGGTCTCATTTTCTTTCAGGGAATTCATTTCATCTTCCATTGCCACTTTCAAAAAGTAGAATCAAAGGACTGAATGGCTTCTTTATAATTCTGAGGGAAAGTATGGCATTTGTGTAACAATAATCAATACTTGTCATCATTGCCTGATCATCTTCCTCAAAATCTGTTTTGTAATCAGCCAGATATGTTGGAGGTTTTCTATCTCTTTTGGGATATCTTGGATTTTGCTCCATCGTACATGGTACGTTTTTATCAGACATACACTTTGACCTCTCTTTGACGACATCATCTGTCCTGCATTCTGATCTTCCTTCATCATGTTCTTCATGTACATTTTCAATCACAACATCCCGTTTCAACATCATCAAATCACAATCATCAAAACAATGCTGAGTCTGAGTTTCCTTTTCACTCACAGTCACCTTCTCACATACACTCTCTTGCTTTGTCACAAATTTCACAACCCCCTTATCTGTACACTTTGTCAGACTCTGGAAAATACACCAGATACGCTGGGCTACCTCTATCATAACCCACAAATATGCCTTTTGTACACCTGGCATCAAGCTTACCTTTGTTTTGCATGTATGCATAGCATTCACATCCAAATGCCCTCATTTTGGATAGATTTGGCTTCTGTCCAGTCAATGCAAAGAATGGTGTCTGCTTCAAGCGGTCATTGTAACATCTGTTACGAATGTATGCTGCTGTCATAACAGCGTATGGCCACAATTCTTTGGGCAAATTTGATTCAATGAGGAGACACCTACCCATCAAAAAAATGTTCGCCAGTGTCGTTCAGCTGTTCCATTCTGGTGTGGAGAGTAAGGTGCAGACCTGTCATGTTTTATTTGATTCTTTCTGAGAAGTTCACCGAAAGCCTTCGAAGTGAAACTCTGTGCCATTGTCTGACCTTATGCACTTCACCTTTCCATAAGGGGCACAATCTGCTAGAAATTTTTCAGTAGCAACAACAGTGTCGCTTTTGTTCTTTAGCAGGTAGAGAAAACAAAACCCCTGAATAATCGTCTGTGAACGACATTGCATATCTGAAACCTTCCTTTGAAGCTGGAGTAATGGGACCAGCCAGATCAGTATGCACCAGCTGTAATGGAACATCTGAGCGAACACGTGGTTTCTTGTTTACGTCATTTGTCATTTTACCCAACATACATACATTGCAATCATCAGGCTTCTTTTTACCAACAACTTTCATGCCATCAACCACTTTTTCGAGTTTTCTCACATCATCATAGTTACAGTGACCAAGAATTTTGTGCCATCCATCCAAATCACATGCATATTTCACACTGTCATTAGTATCATGAACAGGATCTACAGTGTTTGCATCACATGTGTTGAGATAATATAGTTTTTCCATGCTTCTCAATGTGGAACTGAGTACCATCCTTGTACATAAGATCAGCAGAGTCAGGTTTGAAATACACACTCGCCCCTTTTTCAGTTGCAGCCTGTACTGAGAAAATGTTCTGAGGATAAGAAGGAACGTACAAAGCATTCTTCAAAGATGCTTTCACATGTCTACCACTAGTGTCCATGATAGTAACATCTACATCCCCCCTTTTCACAGCAACATTACTTTTCTCCCCATTGGCCAGTTCAATGAAATGTTTTTCAGGCTTAAAACTGTCATCAAACTTGCTGAACTTGGATTCATCATTTATTATATGCGCTGTTGCCCCACAGTCAACCAGCAGCATATCCCCTCTTGTACATCTATTGTCCCCCACATCTGCCTTAAAGGCAAAAGAATGCTCATGAGTACCACACAAATCTGAATGAGTAACAGCTTCGCTTACCTTGTCAGTTGTTTTTGCTCTTGTTTCTGCATGTTTTATCTCTGTGTGATTGTTTTTGCGACAGAAACTACACCATAATTTCTTCTTGTACTTCATGCAGTTTCTAGCAAGATGGCCAGTGACCCCACACTTGTAGCAAGTGAACTCCTTTCCATTTCCAGCTTGAGGGTTTGAGTTGACACGAGGAGGATTTGAAGAAGAAGCAGATTTCATCACGGAGTCATCAATAGTTGTAGACCTGGAACGCTCTGTATCTTCGAAACTTCTTAAAGATACTTTGAAATCACTGAATGTCTGTTTCTTCTCGGTCTGAGTAAACAACTGCAACAAAAGCCTGATAACTATCAGGAAGACCTTTCAGCACCATTGCAATTAACAAACTGTCAGCAACAATTTCGCCAGCATTTCTAAGAGCTGCAGCGGCCGTCTCTGCTCGTATAACATAATCAGTCACTGTTTCGTCGTGACGTTTCACTAACGAGGTGAGTTCAGTGTACAACGAAATTACTCTTGGTGTGCCTGAACCAGCATAATGGGAACGAAGAATACTCAAGGTTCAGTTTTTGTAACTTCATGTACCCCAGGAACTTAATCTCCCATTGTTCATAATTGCGCTCATCTCCATCGAAAATAAGTCGAGCATACCTTCCGTGTGCTCCCGCACTACTGGGCCCATAACCTGTTGAGTGGTTCATGATGGAGAAAAAGGAGAGAAAACACGCACAACTGAACAGCAGAGTCAGAACACGCCCATTCGTCTTGGACCGTTGGCGAAGAATCAAAGGTGGCGCCACGATAATAGTTTGTGGGAGCAAGGACGTTATTTCAATTCTGCTGCAAAATATTCTTGTCACTAGTTTCAGGACATCGCAGGATGTTTGGGCTTTATTTTTTCGTCTTTGCCCTTGCTATTATTATGATATATGCATGTTAACTACTGATCAACCTCCTCCTCTTCTTTATTCACACGGTCTACAAAGTATCTTCACCGACGGACACCCGAAATTCAAGCGAGAAAAAATATTAGTATCAGAGTTTTGTGTCATTCCAGTTTCTTTTTCTTTATTTTAGGAGTTACAAGTTGAAGCCGTACGATCGTATGTGCTGAATTTAGTCGAAATCACCACTGCTGACACGGAGTGGCGAGGAAAACCTTTATTTTTACCTACTGTGTATCATGGATTTCCATCCATTTTATCACGTATCGG
>JADBJO010005070.1:171906-174723 GCA_016801955.1 Conus betulinus | reverse complement strand
AAAATAATTTGATGATGATAAAAATAATGGATACTTGTATACTATAGTATCCGGAAATCTGTCAGTGCTGTACAAAGAAAAAGAGACCAAAAAAAAAAAAAAAAAAAACCCGCTTGTATTATACATTACACATAACATTTTCTATATATAGCACATGACAGGAATATCACACATATACACACCAGCATTTCGTAACAGACTTACACAAATAAACAAATAACAAACAAAACAAACTCGTGTTCATACTTCTCCACAACTGCGCTTACTCACATGCACACTGCATAATCAAATTTATTACACAAGTCGACGAGTGCACACCGCTCACATGACCATACCGCACCCGGGTCTATTGCCAAGAGAAGAGTTGTTTGTTTTTTTTTGGCCAGATTCAAAAGAGGTGGGGGGAGACAGGGTGTGTGTGTGTGTGTGTGTGTGTGTGTGTGTGTGTGTGTGTGTGTTGTTGTGAGAGAGAGAGAGAGAGAGAGAGAGAGAGAGAGAGAGAGAGTCGTCTCTCTTCCATGTCGCTGGAGGTTGAAAAGAAAAGGATCTTTATATCCGCACGTCACTGCATTATAACTCACACAGCACAACGCTGAAGTACAAGACACTTTTCCCAGCCAGCTCAGTCCTACCTTTCTTTGGGGACGATCAAGGTATTGGAAGTGTGTGTGTGTGTGTGTGTGTGTGTGTGTGTGTGTGTGTGTGTGTTTGTAGTGTCCTGCAATGGTGGGACAGTTTGGCGAGGCGAGGGAAAGGACAGGGAGGGAACAAAAGGGGGAGAGCAATGAAAGAACGGCACGGGGGGAGACTGAATGACAGGATCAAAGAGAGAAGTGCTTCTTGAAGAAGGAAAGGGACAAGACAAAAAAAAAAAAAGACTGTAGAGCCGGGGTCAAAGAGAGGACGTGTGTGTGTGTGTGTGTGTGTGTGTGTGTGTGTGTGTGTGTGTGTGTGTGTGTGTGTGTAAAATCATAACTACACACACACACACACACACACACACACACACACACACACACACACACACACAAACACGTGTGTGTGTGTGTGTCTGCGCGCGCGCGCGCGCGCATGCGCGCGGGCGTGCATGCGCGCGAATGTATGTCCTAGGTTGTCTGTACTTGCACAGTGTTATCGTGAAAACCTAACCCTCTCAGCTCTCTCTTCCTGTTCAGAATCCACTCCATCGCCTACACTAACAAGACGAGCGTCGTATTTAAGGACTGCGAGTAAAACCTATCCTTTCTTCTTCTCGAGTGGACCGTGTTTCTTCTCAAGGTCGTGTTACACAGAGCGGAAAGCGTCAAGAGCCAAGTTCCTCTACACCCTCCCAACGTGGGTTGTAGGAACAGCAGGGCCGGTCCAACCGCACGTTCTCGCAGCCCACGGCTAGGGTCCAGGCTGCAGATCCGTTATGAAGGGTTCTCTCTCTCAAGCTCGACCAAGTCTCGGCAAGAAGGAGAGGATTTCATAAGTGTAAGCCATCGTGCTGACGTTCTAATTTCTAAAGCGTTCCATTTCAGAATCTCATAATTATGTTCACCTATATCCACTCCCCCACCCCCCCCTATTTTCCACACCACCCACCCACACCCCACACCACCCCACACACACACACACACACCCCGCCCCCAACCCGTGCTCAAAAAAAAAAAAAGAAAATCTTAACGTCCTCGGCTTAATTGGACAAGTCATTGGAAGGTTCCTTTCCCTGTGGTCAGATATGTGCCTCCTTACCATGCATGAGTTTTTTAAACAGGGAGTCTTCTGTCCAGTTGAAGCCGACGGTGATTCTGCAACGAAGAATGGTTTATATGACTGCGTGGCGGTTTTAACGCCGGGACCGCGGCGTTGTGTCCGGAGGAAACTGTATTGGTTTGAAAGGCGTGAATGATAATCTGATCCGCTCTGGAGACGGTCTTCTAGATCGAGGGGCTATATATACAGACATTCTTCTTCCTTTCTCTCCCCCCCCCCCCCCCCCCCCCCCCCCCCTCTCTCGCCTTCTCTCTCTCTCTTTCTCTTTTCTGTCTGTCTGTGTCTATCTCTCTTTCTTCTCTATGTCTGTCTGTCTGTCTGTCTCCCTCTCTCTTTCTCTCTCTCTCTCCTTCTCTCTCTCTCTCTCTCCTCTCTCGTCTTTCTTGTCTCTCTCATTCTCTCTCTCTCTCCCTCTCTCTTCCCTGTCTGCCTCTCTTTCTCTCTCCTCTCTCTCTCTCTCTCTCTCTCTCTCTCTCTCTCTCTCTCTCTCTCTCTCTCTCTCTCTCTCTCTCTCTCTGTCTCTCGTCAACTTGTACGTCGCATTGCTAGTCAGAATTCTGCCTGTTCAGATGGACAAATAAAGCGACATCCCATGTACATTTTTGCACAAATAAACGATCCCACATTAATATAGATGGCTGGTGATTTTTTTTCCTTTCTGTCTTTTCTTTTCTCTTTCTTTCCTTCTTTCTTTCTTTCCTTCCTTTTTTCCCTTCTTTCTTTCCTATCTTCCTTCCTCCATTCTTTTTCTTTCTTTCCACTTTTTCTTTCTTTCCTTCTTTGTTTCTTTCTTCCTTTCCTTTTTTTTTTTCTTTTTCTTTTTTTTCTTCTTTTTTCCTTCCTTCTTTCTTTCCCTCCTTTTTTTTTTTTTCTTTGTTTCCTTTCTCTTTCTTTTTTCCTTCTTTTTCTTCCCATCTGTTTTCTTTAAAAAAAAATTTCTTTCTTAAACGAAAAATTTAAGTCTCACCGTCAATACTACTTCACTAGCTTTACTTCTACGCCGCCCGCCCCGGCCTCCCATCCACTGCCACATCGTGGCATGTCCGGCTGTAACCCTTG
>JADBJO010005070.1:136906-141906 GCA_016801955.1 Conus betulinus | reverse complement strand
AGGTGTCATTATTTCCTGGCCTGGTTAACACCGGGATGTATTGCGAAGAGAAGGCTCAGCTGTGTCATGCAGATTAAGGCCAGAACAGAACTCCATAGTTTCATGTTCATCGATATTGATCATCGCTGAAAAATCGAAATAGAGATCTTTAATTCTGTGGCTGGTCAGCCCTGCTCTCGGTGACAAATCATACCGGTCCTCGTTGAACGCTGCCTTCGTGACAAAAAAACATACCAGTCCCTACTGAACACTACCTAGTTGACAAATCCTACTAGTCCTCATTGAACACTTCCTACGTCACAAAACCTACCAGTCCTCACTGAACACTACCTGCGTCACAAAACCTACCAGTCTTCACTGAACACTACCTGCGTCACAAAACCTACCAGTCCTCACTGAACACTACCTACGTAAGAAATCCTACCAGTCCTCACTGAACACAACCTATGTAACAAATCCTACCAGTCCCCACTGAACACTACCTACGTGACAAAACCTACCAGTCTTCACTAAACACAACCTATGTAACAAATCCTACCACTCCCCACTGAACACTACCTAGCTGACAAATCCTACCAGTCCTCACTGAACACTACCTACGTGACAAATCCTACCAGTCCCCACTGAACACTACGTACGTGACAATCCTGCCAGTCCGCTCTGAACAACCACCCACGTCACAAATCTTACCAGTCCCCACTGAACACTACGTACGTGACAAATCCCTGCCAGTCCGCTCTGAACACCACCCACGTCACAAATCCTACCAGTCCCCACTGAATACTACGTACGTGACAAATCCTGCCAGTCCGCTCTGAACACCACCCACATCACAAATCCTACCAGTCCCCACTGAACACTACGTACGTGACAAATCCTGCCAGTCCGCTCTGAACACCACCCACGTCACAAATCCTACCAGTCCCCACTGAACGCTACCTACGTCACAAATCATACCAGTCCTCACTGAACACACCCTACGTGACAAATTACACCGGTCCCCACTGAACACCGCCTGCGTGACAAATTACACCGGTCCCCACCAAACACCGCCTACGTGACCCAGCAGCGGTTCAGAGCATTATCTTCTGATTGGTTGCCCGCGTGATGGACCTGATGACCTCACGTGGATTGCTCTCTGTTTATGTTCGGTGCCGGGGGGCCGCCAGGGAACGAAGAAGGATGAGGCTGTGTAGAGAGTGGGCCTGAATGAACAGTGGGAAGAAGGGGCTACTGAGGAGGGGGCTGGGAAGTTGAGACAGCAGATGGCAAACAGAAAGCTAACAAGGAAATGCCCAGCCTGCATCACATAGCCAAACGCCCAAACCATATCCACGCTCTGTGTTCGCGATTACCAGCGGTCTGAACTCACCACTCTGTCTGTCTGTCTGTCTGTCTGTCTGTCTCTCTCTCTCTCTCTCTCTCTCTCTCTCTCTCTCTCTCTCTCTCTCTCTCTCTCTCTCTCTCTCTCTCTCAAAACTCAGTCTTTTTGACTGTCTCTGTTGTCTGTCTGCCTGTCTGATTGTGTCTGTGTGTCTGTTTCTGTGTCTCTGTGTATTTGTTCCCCTCTCTCTCTCTCTTACTATCTCTGTCTGTCTGCCTGTCTGTCTGTCTCTGTCTGTCTGTCTGTCTCTTTCTCTATATGTCTGTCTGTCTGCCTGGCTGTCTGTCTGTTTGCATGCCTATCTCTCTCTCTCTCTCTCTCCCTCCCCTCCCCCCCTCTCTCTCTCTAACTCTTTTTGTCTGTCTGTTTGTCTGTCTGCCTGTCTGACTGACTGTCTTTCAGTATGCATGTCTGTCTGTCTGCATGCATGCATGCATGCCTCTCTCTCCCTCCTCCCCCCCCTCCCTCCCTCTCTCTCTCTCTCCCTCCCTCTCTATGTCTCCCTCCCTTCCACTCTCTCTCTCTCTCTCTCTCTCCTTCCTCCCTCTCTCATTCTCTCTCTCTCTCCCTCTCACTCTCTCCCTTTCTCTCTCTCTCCCTCTCTCTCTCCCTCCCCCTCCCCTCTCTCTCTCCTCTCTCTCTCTCTTTCTCTCTCTCCCTCCCTCCCCCCCCGTCCCTCTCTCTCTCTCTCACTCTTCACAACTCTTCCTTTCCCAGGCTTCATCGAGGTCGGGGGCTACGAGGGGCTGCAGAAGAAGTTCTTCGAGGCGTGGCCCAACACCACCGTGCAGAACTGGGGCAACGACAGCTACCCCTACGGCCAGTGCGGCATCCCGCCTGACAACTCCTGGCACCTGGTGCGTGCCGCCGACGACGGGGGCCTGCCCTGGCCCGGGGTCATGTTCGGCCTGACCATCTCGTCCATCTGGTACTGGTGCTCCGATCAGGTACGGGGGTGGGGGGGGGGGGGGGGGGGGGGGGGGGGGGGGGGGGGGGGGGCGGCCACCGCGCACGAACGACACGTTTCTTACTCCTGAGCCGGTCCTCTTCCCGACCCTCCACCACCCTCTATCCCACACTTCCATTTCTGTTGCAGGTGCGTGCGCACCGTATCGTTTTTTTTTCAAGGAGACTCCGGATGCCTGCTCAAAGGCTCCCCCTCCTTTCCCTCCCCCCCCCCCCCCCCCCCCCCCGTCTCGTTCCGCCCACTCCCCCTATATGAACCACTCTTTCTGTCCCCCTTTTCTCCCTTTCTTTTGTGCCCCCTCAGTCTGTCTGTCTGCCTGCCTGCCTCTCTCTCTCTCTCTCTCTCTCTTTCTCTCTCTCTCTCTGTGACATGGAAGAATGAGGTGTGCATGAAATCACCGTCTTTGATTAAACGAGGCTCTTTTATTTTTAGATCTACTTCTTTTTTTTTCAACCCACCTGATATAACCATGAACTCGTACATTGCTCTGCTGTGAGTGCCCGTACCATGGCCAAGTTGTGCACAGCAGGCCAGTTTTCCACTACAAAAACAGGTGAAACATGCCACTGATGAACAAAAAAACCAAACCAAACAAAAAAAAGTCAACTCATGGAGATTTCTAGGTGCGAAACGTTCTCAAAGCTGGAGCACTTATCTTACTTTTGAAATGGACATCAGTGTCCACCACACAGCCACATAACTGCAGATCTTCAACTCCAGTTTTGAAAATCGCAGTCCTGCTATACTGCTTCCAAAATACGAAGCAAGACCAAAGCGATGCGGCTGAAGAAACAGACTTCCGTTAGAACCTACCTGAGCATGTTAAGCTTCCGACGTCCGGAGGACGACGTCAGTAAACGAGGAGTTGTGGCCATGGGCAGGAAAAAACGGAGCCAGTCACCAAACAGATCCTGAGGAGGAAGCAGGGCAGAACGGAACCCCCCTCCCCCCCCCCATCCCCGGGAACCCAGCCTCGAACACTACCCCCCCCCCCCCCCCCCCCAGGCTATACATATCTGCAACCCGTGGGGAAAGAAGAAGAGATGACGACCTAGACACTGTGCAGATAAGGACTGAGGGCACAGGAAACACAGAGCTGAGAGAGGAGACGATTGGCCACAGAGACAGAGAGAGAGAGAGAGAGAGAGAGAGAGAGAGAGCATCCCAGAGCCGAGTCTTCTAGAGAGTCGTAATCGATTACCCATGCTTCCTTGTTGGTGAAGGGTTTATACGAGTGAGTAATGTCCACAGTGACGTATCTTTCGAACATGGCCACACAAAAGGTAGCAGCGTTGACTTAGAAGTGAAAGAGTGAAATATATGTAGGTTGGGGAGTGTGCGTCGTTAACTGACGAACTGGTTTGCCTCAGGTAATTGTATAGCGTGCTCTGGCGGCCAATAATCTGGGGGGGGGGGGGGGGGGGGGAGGGAGGAGAGTGTGTGTCGTAACTGACCAACTGGCTTTCCTCAGGTGATTGTACAGCATGCTCTGGCGGCCAATGACCTGGGGGTGAGGGGGGTTCGGGAGAGTGCGTCATTAACTGACGAACTGGTATGCCTCAGGTGATCGTCCAGCGTGCCCTGGCCGCCAAGAACCTGGCCAACGCCAAGGCGGGGACCCTGCTGGCCGGTTACCTCAAGTTCCTGCCCATGTGGCTCATCGTCTTCCCTGGCATGATCGCCCGCGTCCTCTTCCCCAGTGAGTCGGCTCCGCTTGGGGTTTCTCTGGGTTTTTTTTTCCCTTGTTTGTTTGTTTGTCTTTTTCTGGTGTTGTGCGCGCTGAGGAGCAGACTGTTGCTTGGTGTCGTAAGTTACCGTCTCTCTGCGTGACCTCCACGGCTGTGAAGATTACGCGTGGACGATGAAAGCCCGAAAACCCTTTTTCCCAACACACCCTTCCATGGCAGAAAAGACCCCGGGTAGCCAGGCCCCAAGAAGAGATTTGTTGCAGGAAGAATCTGGTCTTTGCTTTAGAGGTAGACTTTAAACAAAAGGATTAAGGTCATCAGTTGAGTTTATTCACGTCATTTTGACCCAAGCGTTCCACCAGTGATCCAACGGGTCCTGCAGATGAAGTAAGTCACACATTGGGCACACCAGCATGCCAGATCTCACGAGCCATTCTCACATTGGCTGTGATCATAGCAGATCACTTTCTTCAATTAGTGCGAATTGTGTTTACGATCATGCGACATCTTCTAAACTTCAAAGAAAATTACCAGCAACTGAAATTACCGGATCGTCGTGAATACTTCCTTGAGTGCCAGGAAACCGTGGCATTTTTTTTTCACCACACTAATAATGCCCCCTGGGTCACGTGTGACCCATAAGAATGTGGGTCTGTAGTGAATTGTCTAGGAGGCACTGAAATTTATTTTCTCACAAAACATCCGGTCAAACAGCGCTCAAGCACTTATGAAAAAGAATTTGCTAGTATGTAGTTGGTAACTGACTTTGAAAAATGATTATGGATGCTGAATCTGTGAAACCTGACATCTATACGCAGTATGGAGAAATGTGTTTGTCAGAAGGAAAACATGACTTGTTCAAGCGGAAATGCGAGGTTACTTCCTTTGTGTCCCACCGGTGGCATACTGGATTCAAAAGATCAACGAGAGAGAGAGAGAGAGAGAGAGAGAGAGAGAGAGA
>JADBJO010005070.1:126906-131906 GCA_016801955.1 Conus betulinus | reverse complement strand
ACGCTAGTCACGGCTTTCGTCGTGTGCATGCTGAAGGCAGCGACCACTTCCTTTCCAGCTGACTGGTTCTCTGTGAGCATGAAAAATGGGCTAAATGAGTCGACACTTTTACCCTTGAAAAAAAAAAGGATCATTGTCATTGTCACCATCTCTGTGCACCTTGTTCACGAGCTGGTTGTCTGTCCGCCACACTTTGCCGCGGATAGTGTCCAGGAATCCAGATTTAAAGCACACACACACACACACACACACACACACACACACACACACACACACACACACACACCGTGGTACGCGTGTGGATAAGGGCTACGTGCAGACAATGCACCAAGCTCGCTGAACAGTGGATAAGAAGTACCTGGAACATACAGTTACCCGAGAGGGCAGCCCAGCCTGTTGAACGACTGTCTCAGTGCATGCGGTGTCTGTGGTGCCCGGGAGTAGTCGGTGACCTGCGCGAGCGAATCATGACGCCAGAAAGAAAGAGGGAGCGAAGCGAAATACTTATTCTGTATCCTGTACATCTTTGATACCATTGACGATGTTGATAATGATAGTAATACGTACAGGCCACCGCCAGTCGTCTGACTACGGGATTCTGTTAGTTTCAAAAGCTCGTAACCCCCCGGTGTGTTTGTGAATATAATTTTTTGTTCCGAAAAATACTGTGATAAATACTGTTTTCATGTCAAGGCGTTAGGCTCCACTAACGTTTTTCGCTTTATAGTCGGTGTTTTCTTGGCATCTGAATGTCTGACCAGCGCGTTGGGCGAATGCGTAGGTCAGACATCAGTTTAGTCGTAGCTACGGGACCCTCTTCTGTAATTCTCGCATCTCGGTCATTAATTCATCTATCCATCGGCTTTAAATCATGCAAAGTGGGTTCTCGAAACTTAGCGGATGTGGTGGAGCGTATGTGGACTAGTCCGCACACAGTGACACACACCTTGATGAAGCTAAAACCGGCATCTGGCCTGGGCAGTGGCCCATAGTCGAATGGTGTGAGCACTTGCCAGCAGACCTGAAGGTAGGAAGTTCGAATCAGTCGTGGGATCTGATATTTTCCGCTCAAAAACCCTGTCTGTCGCTCAGCAGTGTATAAGGGTGCCAGATTTGGCCTAGGTAACATTACATAGCTGTGGAAGGAGAACGGTGGGCCCCGCTTTGAATCATTCCATGCCCCAGACGTGTCGAACCTCTGACGGTTCGCTGCTGTCTTGACAGACATCAGACTGTGAGACTTGAAGCTTTCTTCCAGTGACCAGACGTGGTCACCATGAAAACAGTTCTTATGCGGGCGCACGCACGCACGCACGCACGCACGCACGCGCGCGCACACACACACACACACACACGCACGCACGCACGCACGCACGCACGCACGCACGCACGCACGCACACACACACACACACACACACACACACACACACACACACACACACACACACACACACACACACCACGCACACGCACGCACGCACGAAAAGATGCGCTAAAGAAAACAAGTAATGTCGGAAAACCCAGCACTGACAAACTCGCTCCTTGTGTAATGAATTACCCACAGATTTACAAGAGACAAAGAGGCGAGATGCAGGGAAAAGAGAGTAGGGGAGGATGGGAAAGGGAATAAAGAATAGGGTTTGCAAGTGCAGATATATTATACCCTTCGCTAGCAGCATTTAGGAACGATTTGAATCCCGACTTGTCAGCAGAACTTTTTGTTTCTTTTTTCTTTTATCGCGTCAGCTGTCATCTCCTGGGGCTAGGCTTATCTGCCAAAGACGGCCTGGTTACGCAAAGCCATCCATTGTATCTAACGTACATATACACGTATGCAGATGTGTAGAGACTCTTGCCACGAAACCGCCTATTGCAGATGTTCCTTTTTTGTACTGTACTTCGGTTCCTAACAAGCGGTGCACGTTTTGTCGGCGGCTGTCTTGTCTCAGGAGAAGTTTCTCTCGAGGATTAAAATATTGGAAAATGGGAAACAGGAGTAAAGCAAGCTGTTTTGTGGCGTTCTGTCTCTTACCCACCGTTTAAGCATCTTTCGACACTAAGAGAAATAACCTTTAAACCTCGAGAGAGTTGAAGGAAGTTTTTGTATGGTATATAAGCACGCGCGCGCGCGTGCACACACACACACACACACACACACACACGCACGCACGCACGCACGCACGCACGCACGCACGCACGCACGCACGCACGCACGCACGCACGCACGCACGCACGCACGCACGCACGCACGCACGCTCTCTCTCTCTCTCTCTCTCTCTCTCTCTCTCTCTCTCTCTCTCTCTCTCTCTCTCTCTCAGGTCAGGTGCTGCGGGGCAGAACTGAGTGGGGAGATATAATGAGAGGTGGGAATTATAGACCAGCGAGACGAATGGGAGACAGGCGTATTGAGGAAGAGTAGAAAAGAGAACATCTTCCCCACCTCCCAACAAAAGGACCCCTTTCTCCCTCCTCCCAACAAAAGAACCCCTTTCTCCCATCTCCCAACAAAAGAACCCCTTTCCCCCCTCCTCCCAACAAAAGAATCCCTTTCCCCCTCCTCCCAACAAAAGAACCCCTTTCTCCCACCTCCCAACAAAAGAATCCCTTCCCTCCACCCTCCCAGCGAAAGAACCCTCTCCCCCCCCATCCTCCCAGCGAAAGAACCCCTTCCCCCCCACCCTCCCAGCAAAAAAAAAAAACTTCACCCACCTTCCCAGCGAAAGTACCCCTTCCCCACCCTCCCAGCAACAGAACCCCTTCCACCGCCACCCAACAAAGATGACCCCTCTACTCACCCTCCCAGCCAAAGGACCCCCTCTACCACACTCCAGCAAAAAAAAACCCTCCCCCCACCCTCCCAGCAAAAGGACCCCTTCCCCCACCCTCCCAGGAAAAGGACCCCTTCCCCCCACCCTCCCAGCAAAAAACCCCCTTCCCCCCACCCTCCCAGCAAAAGGACCCCCTTCCCCCCACCCTCCCAGCAAAAGGACCCCTTCCCCCCACCCTCCCAGCAAAAGGACCCCCCCCCCCCACCCTCCCAGCAAAAGGACCCCTTCCCCCCACCCTCCCAGCAAAAAAAAAAAAAAAAAACTTCCTCCTACCCTCCCAGCAAACAGTACATTCTCTGTTTGCCCCGCCCAGGGCGCCTTCTGGGGATTGATGGTGGGCCTGGTGGTCGGCCTGGTCCGCTTCGCCTGGGAGTACGCCTACGCCGCGGTGCCTTGCGGGGAGGAGCACCGGGACAAGCGCCCGGAGATCATCAGCAAGGTCCACTACCTCCACTTCGGCATCCTGCTCTGCGGCATCAGCGCCATCGTCACCGTCGTCGTCTCCCTCCTCACCGAGCCCATCGACGACATCCACGTGAGTGTCCGTCCTGGGCTTGCGTGTCTCTGTCCTTCGTGTCTGTGATGAATTTTTTTTAAAGGAATTTAAAGAAAATCCACCGGCTATCATGCACAAACGAATTACAAGGCAAAACACGACTCGTTTGGACCTGTTCGGTCGCCTTCTTTGCCCGAAGAAGACCTAAGAGGTCCAAACGCGCCGTGTTTTGCCTTGTGATTTGTCTATGTTAACTGGCGGGTTTACTTTAAATTCCTTTAAGAATTTGTTTCAATTTCCGCCAGCAGTTTCCTCACTTTGAAATTAACGCTGTCTGTTATGGTTTGATTTTTTTTTTTTTTATTAATATATTCATATTCTCAGTTCCTTCCGCCCTTCATTTTTTTTTTTTTTTTTTCTTTATTTTATTCTTTCTGGGGTGAGTGGGTATTTTATTTTATTTTATTTATTTTATTTATTTATTTATTTGGGGGGGGGGAGCGTAGCAAACGTAGCAGCTGTGATATGAACGGATGCTGATATGGAAAGCGGGTCGGGTGCAGACGATCGGATCAACAGCACTAGATGAACTGATACTGTCTGGGTGACATTGACGGGTCCTATCGACCAAGTCGGGATTACTCGGTCCCCCATCCCTCCCCCGGCCACCCCCCCCCCCCCCCCCCCCCCCCCACCCACCCCCATTTTCAAGTCGAGAAGGAAATGGTAAATGGAAGATGTCCAATTCATGGAAAGAGTAAAGGAGCTTTGGAATAGTGCCGGGATAGGAGAAGTATAACAGCAACATGAACAACCTTTAAGGTGTCAGGTCAACGTCGTGCAAGTCTTGCTTGGAGTGTGCACGTGAAAGTGATCTGGATGTGGATGCAGGTTCGTGAAAGTGGTTAGGATGTGGATGCAGGTTCGTGAAAGTGGTTCGGATGTGGATGCAGGTTCGTGAAAGTGGTTGGGATGTGGATGCAGGTTCGTGAAAGTGGCTCGGATGTGGATGCAGTTTCGTGAAAGTGGTTCGGATGTGGATGCAGGTTCGTGAAAGTGGTTGGGATGTGGATGCAGGTACGTGAAAGTGGTTCGGACGTGGATGCAGTTTCGTGAAAGTGTTTCGGATGTGGATGCAGGTTCGTGAAAGTGGTTCGGATGTGGATGCAGGTTCGTGACCCGGATAATGACGCAGATGGCCAGGTAACTCGGCTGACGATGCAGTTCACGCGAAAAAGGTGCTGTCTCTAACGATGACGCTGTCGATGGCAAAGTAACGCGCTCATGACACACAGTTGTGGCAAGAAAGTGAATCACGATAATCACACTGTGAACGTTAAAGGGAATCAACCGGTGATGCATGCAACTGGAAAGTTAAATCAGACTCAGTTGACGTGACAGTGAGTCAGCTGTTGATGCGGTCAGCTTGAACGTTGATCAGATGATAATTCAGTCAGCGTGTGAAAGTGAAAGAGTCAACATAAAAATGAATCAGAGGAAGATTCAGTTGAACAGGAAGCGAATCAGCCACTGATACTTTCAACATTTAAGTGAAGCAGATCACGGCTCGGTCAACTTAAAAAAAAGAACCAGTTGTGGATGCAGTCAACGTGAGTCAGATTTCAGTTGAAATGAAACTGAACCATCAGCTGATGAATTCAACATGAACATGAAT
>JADBJO010005070.1:96906-99406 GCA_016801955.1 Conus betulinus | reverse complement strand
TGAAATCATCATTATTATGTGACAGGATGCCATGTTCATGAAGTGTGGTTTAACTACTGCCTGGGTTGTGCATTCCCACTTCCTGGAAGTTCATTTCATTGTGAGATGGGGCCCTCCCTTCCAGCCCTTCCCCACTATCCCCCCCCCCACCTCCTCCGTCCGCTCCCGTCAACACCCACCTCTCATCCCACTCAAACCCCCCTCCAACCCCCCCCCCCCCCACCCACCCCCCCTCTCCGAGGTTGCACTACAAGTCAAAAGCTCGTGCGACAGATTGTGATCAGCGATGATACACTCGTTCGAATACAGAAAAAAACATTCATAGACAGCCAATCATAGATACCACACAAAGGACCCCTGTTGAATATATCATGCCTCCCCTCCCGTCCCCCTCTTCCTGTTCCCCTCACTCCTTCACAAAGTCACACGTGTATCAGTCAAATTTGCCTGGTCAAAACTTGAAACCAACACATCCCCCCCCCCCCCCCCTCTCCTCCTCATCCATTGCCGCAGGGCTTTCTAGCCGTCCAGTCTCAAGAGGAAATTAAACATTGGCAGGCCGCTTTTAAGAGATAATAATCTTCTTGTTTTTTTTTTTTTTTCTCAGTGGACCTTGAGTGACTGTCAACTCGGCGGCTTTCGGGGGTAAGTTCAGCCACTGACCTGACTGGAGACAGGTCAGTGGACAGTTGATTTGTGATTCCCCTGATTAACACCGTGCAGCTGGTCGGTGGGTTTTAACGTCCTTAGGACAGTATGGCTCTTCGGGGAAAGTTGGGCACTGCTGCAAGCTGCAGTACGTAGAGTCAGTGGTCTGGCGGACTCGGGTGGAAGCTTGCAGGCTTGGGTGAGGTCTGTATCTGGGTTTGGGTGGAGGCGTCCAGGGTAGTCGTTTTCCCTCGGGCAGGGGCGTGGGTCAAATTGTTCTTTTGTTCTGGGTCAAGTTGTTTTCTTTCGTTCTGGGTCAACTTGTTCTTTCGATCAGGGTCAAGTTGTTCTTTTGTTCTGGGTCAAGCTGTTCTTTCGTTCTGGGTCAAGTTGTAATGTACCGATAGGACGGCGAAATAAATATTTTGATACGTTAGTCAAAAATGAATGGTTTGAAGTCAGAGTCTTAAAATCATCAATTTTAGGATTATTTGGTAACTGAAAATTGGGTAGGCACTGCCGCATAGAGGGACAATTAAATAGTACATGAAATGTCAAAAGTCTTTCCCCACATATGCATTTTGCAGTATCAACATATTTACATTTTAATGAATTGTACTTAAGTCTAAATCATCCTCATAGTCACCGCCTCATCCTCATAGTCACCGCCTCATCCTCTTAGTCACCGCCTCATCCTCATAGTCACCGCCTCATCCTCATAGTCATCGATCAGCTGATCTGATCAAATTCTATACCCCTTCATGACCTTCTGTTCTCATTGTGACCTCAGGGTGATTCCCTGTCCACGCCCGTGCCTTTGGCAAGTTCGTTGTCCGATCGTCAGTGTTGACAGTTCCATGACAGTTCCATGACAGTTCCATGGCAGTTCCATAGGTACTGTAGCTGCACAGACATGATGGTGATCTCTGGAGGACGGGGGATGGGGGGGGGGGGGGGGGGGGGGGGGACGCCCATCAGAGTTCGCTCCGCAGCTCAACACTGATTGTCGTCAGTATCGGGGAGGGGGGGGGGGGGGGGGGGGGAGGGGGGGTTTAGCAGGTGGTGTCCCGCGTATGTTGAACCAGAACAGGCCCCACTGAACACCAGCAGGGTAACTCAGCGACAGTGCGGTGTCTCCTCTGGTGGGTTGCCTCATGACGACCTGACACAGACAGCTTCTGATGGGACTGCCGGTGTCAGGGGGTAGCGACAGCACCAACCGGGGTATGGCGGAAATCGCTGGGCCGACATGAGCAGCGTAGGAATCACGCTTCGGTAGTGCTTCGAAAGGCAAAGAGAGGAAAGGGACAAACAAACACAAACAAACGACCAAAACTAAAGGAGGAGAAAGCCACAAACATACCCGGAAAAAAAAAGACTGGAAAGGGAGACGTTTTTTTTTTTTTTTATCCCGACGTTTCAATACACATACACATTATTAACAGAGTGTAGAGTTAGGTCAACACACTTGTAAGTCATTTCATCGACGTGACATGTCATGTCAGCGGTTCCAAGTCTGGACTGCTGAGTCAGAAGAGCAAGGGACCCCGTCTCTACCTTCTGTACACAGTGACCTGGCACTTCATACAGCTAAGCTCAAATTATTGCTACTTGTCAACATGTCAGGTGAAATTCGTTGTACTAATGCTGTACCTAAAGTACATTCCGTCTGGCACTCTGAGAACATGTGCAGACAGAAAAAAAAATGGCTTTGGCTGTGAGGAAGTAGACGACGGAGGGAGAAGGGGAAAGGGGTAAGAGATCTACAGATGTGTGGAAGGTATGGGGTGCTTAGAGTTTATGATGGAGAAAACAACATAAAGACAATGAGGGGCAGAAGGCGGTTGGGGAG
>JADBJO010005070.1:84406-94406 GCA_016801955.1 Conus betulinus | reverse complement strand
TGAGCACAATAAGAAACGATTTCCTTTTGAGCCTGCGTGTAGGTTGTATGTATTGAAACTACAGTGGGTTTTAGAATGGACAGAAGCTGAACACAGTTCAGCTTCTGTCTTGTTTCTCATACATGTCACTTTTACTTTCAAATATCAGTATAGTATACATGTTGAGCTATATGACCTGCCGAACTCTGTTCGTTTCCTTTCGATTGGTGGAAAGAACCATCGGCATTTACTAATCTGTCATGTGCGTTTTGTGTGGATGCGCCTATTACCATCTTTGCCATGATAAGCGAAAACAGAAATCCAACAGATTCACAAGCAAGAATACGGGGATAACTTTCACTAAAAATGCGTTTATACTGCCTCTGTGTCTCAGAGTTATTTTCTGCACCCTTCTTTGCAGGTACCAGTGCATGGGTACTTTGAGATGGGCAAAGCAAGATACGTATCGTCACGCTCCAGTGTGGGACATCCCACTCCTGCACTGTCTCAAGTTTACCGCCAGTTTCATTTTCGGTTTGCCAGTTGTGTGTAGGTGTCGTTTGCAAAAATAAATAGTGAAAAGCTGAGACAGCAGGAGATGAGAAAATGGAACATTAAAGTAAAAAAAGGATCACAACCAGTTATTTATTACATTCGGTAAAAGTTCAACCGTATCATGGACTTTCATTCTTGCCCTTTCGCCAATAATAATTGATTCAGCCCTACGCTTAAAGATGAGACACCTAGCAGTTACACATGCAATAAAAGCACGTTCTCTCTCTCTCTCTCTCTCTCTCTCTCTCTCTCTCTCTCTCTCTCTCTCTCTCTCTCTCTCTCTCATAACGTTACACGTACAAGTAGTTCACTATGTCTTGCCCTGTTTCCACATCTACTTAATATAGAAGTAGTTATTCCAATGATCCTTTCTACATTAGGTGCTTTAACTGTAAGACACTACAGAGAAAATAACAAAGTACTATGCCAACAGTTCTGTGTGTGAATATTCAACAAGTAAGAACGTCACCACTGTCAACGGTGGCATGCCATTCGGTCAGGCTACCCAATCGTTTTTCCCTGAATCAGAACACTTGCTGGAGGACAGAGAAGAATAAAATCAACCGTCGGACATCATCCGTAACCCATAATGAACATACCTACACATTTTCAGAAAGGTCGGTCCAGAAAGTTTTGTCTGGAGCGAGTGGAACACATTTTGACCACGGACAGACATCCACGCACACAGACAGACAGACAGAAGAAAGACAGACACACAGACAGCATTTCTCCCTTCCCATTGTAAAGTACTACCTGTTCTATAAGAACTGGGAGTACAAAAAGGAGTCAAGGACAGCAGCTGAAAGCGTGTTCAGACAGCTGCCACACGGGGCAAAATCACCTCAGGCAGAATTGTGGAGAATGTGGTGACAACGTCTGGAATCGAGTTTCTTCCAGATAAAGATTCTTTGCAGCCTCGCAGATCAGCACATGTGTTTGCAAAACTTAGGAGACAACTCGTGCTATCGGCACGGCATGCCCCCATCCACAACTTCTCCCTGTCTTCCTCCCCGCCTTTCACACTGAGCTCTGCTGTGGAGAAAAAGAAACACCCGAAGGTGCTGGGGAGGACCCAGAGAAGCGCTGTCTCCACCTGCCTTTAGAGCAGTCCTGTACCACCCTTGGAGGCCTGCGCTGTGTTGACGATGGGTACAGGCACGCGCAGGACACTCCATTAAGATATCAAGGGACATAACTGCTCCTGAACAGAGGTAAATCAGACTACAGGATGCAACTCATAACAGCCTTAAAGTAGCATCCCCATGGGTGTACCAGCCCGTATTTCATGACTGCAGAGCCCACCGGCAAAAAACACCACCACACCCCACACACGAAACCACCCTTCCCTCCGCTTTCACACTGAGATCTGCTGTATTTTCTCGTGTTGAAAAATCTCTCTGTCTCTGTCTCTGTCTCTGTCTCTCTCTCTCTCTCTCTCTGTCTATATCATTCAGTCTCTGTCTGTCTGTCTGTCTGTCTGTCTCTTTCTCTTTCTCCTCCAAATCTCTCTCTCCTCTCTCTCTCTCTCTCTCTCTCTCTCGGGTCTCTCTCTGTCTGTCTGTCTCTCTCTCTCTCTCTTCCTGTCCCTCCTCGTCTCTCTCTTTCTGTCTCTCTGTCCTCTCTCTCTCTGTCTGTCTGTCTGTGGTGTCTGTCCTGTCTGTCCTCTCCTCTCTCTCATCTCTCCTCGCCCTCTCCCTCTCTCTCTCTCTGTCTCTCCTCTGTCGTCTCTCTCGTCTCCGCTCTGTCTGTCTCCTGCTGTCTCCTCTGTCTGTCTGTCTGTCTCTCGTCTGTCTGTCTGTCCTCTGTCTGCTCTCTCTCTCTCTCTCTCCCTCCTCCCTCCCTCTCTCCTCTCTCCTCTCATCTCTCTCTCTGTCTCCTCTCCCTCCCCTCTCTCTCTCTCGTCCTCAAATCCCTCCCCACTCCTTTCTGGCTGGCCTCTCTCCTTTCCTCTCCTCCACCCTCCCGTTCTCTCCTGCCCATCATCCTCCTCTCCTCTCTCTCTCCTCTCTCTCTCTCTCTGCGCTCTCTGTCCTGTCCTGGTGGCCTATCTATTTCCGTTTCACTGCCCATCTCTGCTCGTCTGTCTCAGTATCTGCCGCCCTGCCTGTCTGTTTTCACTCGTCTGTCTGTCTGTCTCCTCTCTCTCCCACCCTCCCTCCCTCCCCCCCCCCCCCCCCCTCCCCCCAACCTCGCTGTTTCCCTGTAAAGGAGAGCCAGTGGCACTAACTGCTCAGTTAGTGCTCTAACAGACATACCCTACCAGATGGAATAATGATGTACTGAAAGAGGGTAGTTGCTGCCACACACTTGTAGGAAACAGAGCGAACGAAAGGAGAAGAGAACAGAACAGAAAAGAAAAGAAAAATAAAGAATGTTAGAAAAAAGGAAAGAAAAGATGCAAGAAAGAAAAAAACAAAAAAGAAAGTAAGAAACAGAGAAAGAGAGAGAAAAGAAAAAGAAAGAAGGAAGGAGAAGGAAGAAAGAAAGGAAGAAAGAGAGTTTAGAAAGAACGAAAGAAAAGAAAGAGAAAGAAAGAAGGAAGGAAGGAAGAAAGAAAGAAGAAAGAAAGAAAGAAAAGAGTAATAAAGAACGAAAGAAAGAAACTGGGGGGGGGGGGGGGGGGGGGGGGGGAGAACAAGGAGTCTTTGTGCAGCAAATACGTCCCCCCCCCCCTCCCTCACACTTCCTTTCCGCAGCAAATACGCCCCACCCCCCTTTCCCTCACTTCCTTTCCCCTTCTAGCTTCCTCCCTTCTTTCTTCCCTCCTCTCCAAGAGCGCGAAGAACATACATCACGGCTTCACACAGTCAAGTGGACAGCTTATTATCCTCTGGCACCAGTTGCAGACACTGAACAGCAATGGCAGCATGTGCAGTACAGCAGCTGGCATCGGCGTGAAGCACTCCTTACCTAGAACTAGTCTAGAGGCTGTGATCTGTAGCTGGTGGGATCCCAACCCCCCACCCCTACCCCCCCCACCCCCACCCCACCCCTTCGCCTCCTTAAAGGTTAGTTGTTGCAAGCAGGCAACCTGTTGTGAAGGCTTTGCTGGGACCCCCCATAAACACTGTTGACCGGGTTGCCACCCTGATATTTGCCTCGGTGCCAATATGGCGCCCATTTTTAAATGGCCGACTTTTCGTTTAAAACTACCCTACACAATAAAAAAAGGTTCGAAACACCATAAGAATGATCACAATGGAGCCGAGTCATATTTGTGGGTAGTTTACAAAATAGGTGAAGTGTGTGTGTGTGTGTGTGTGTGTGTGTGTGTGTGTGTGTGTGTGTGTGTGTGTGTGTGTGTGTGTGTGTGCAGAAATCCAGTACCTCAGTAGACATGGCCGCCATTTTAAAATGGTGACCAGAATGTATTGTCTGCACACCGGAGCGAGCACATTAAAAGCGCAAAGTGAGCAGTCAGAGTGGAATATAATTAGGTGTGTTCATAGCATAAGCTGTGGGTAATTAATGTTTATGCCGTTCCGATCGATACTAATTCAAACATGCGGTAATTTTTGAACGGTCACCAAAAAGGGCTCTGTATACTGTGTTAAGCACATCAACATTTCCAGTAAAATGATCGAGGTGTGTTACCAAATTTAGCAAGCTAGGTATTCTTGGGTTCATTAAACCCAGTAGTATATTCAGTATGGCGGCAATTCAAAAATCGCTACCCAAAACTGTACGTAAATGTGACATGAATAGTTTGGAACCCTTACATCAAATAGAATAACTCGAATGTACCGTTTTGGTGGCTGATAGTGTTGGTGATTATTTCAAAATCAAGTAAAGCATCTCAGAAGAAAAAAACAAAATAACCTTCCAACCCGCTTGCCACCATGCTTGCTAAAATAGCGGCTATTACAAAATGTGTGCTGTTTATCTGTTCAGCTAAATGAAACGCATTGAAACATCCTGAAAAACATCGGAATACAAAATTTTCGCGCACTGGTAGTTCATGTAATAATCAATTGTGCTTAGATAAGAAGCGAATAATAGTTCTAAAACGGGCGCCTTTGAACACGTCCACCAAAATACGCTGTCACTACATTGCAGCACCCAGGGCTTGAAATAAAGCACATGCACGCTTCAAAACTAGGTCAGTGAATGGTTTATAATGTCACGAACCAGTGCTTATGCTAATATGTGCTGTACAGGTTCTGAGGCGGCGGCCTTTTCTAGATGTCCCCATAAACGCGCGCTCAGACATTCATCAATACACCTGTTTTAAAAATAGCGGCTGTATGATAGTGTGAAGTCAATGGACTACGTTATGCTGCAAACTGAACGAGATAATTTGATGTGGTTATGCTTGGTCGCAGGACACCAGAACATGCATTGTCAAGACTGATACCACCTGTGAGCTTTTTTTTTTTTTTTTTAATTTGCCACAAACAGATCCAGCCAAAAGCTCTTCTGTACGTCAGGGACATTTCGTGAATCAAAGCCGTCGCCTTACACTGCAGTCATGGGCTAAAAAAAACAACACTACCTTACCTTATCTGCAAGACACTCTAATGTCATCAGCTCCAGGCACCGACCAGACACCGGTTCCTTTGTGAGCAGCTTGGGTTAAGGACCATGCTTTAGTCGGCGTCGCCTTTCAGAACCCTGCACCGTCTTTCAGAGATGGCAGAGATAGACATGCCTGCCGAAGGCGACCGCTGTAGAGCACAAACTTGCAGAAGAAGCTGTTTCTGACGTGCACAAGAACGTTCTCATGCAAGGACTGGTGTCACAATCCATAGAATGTAAATGGAGGGTAGAGTGAAGGGCTTTCTAGTTGCCATCATACCGCGCATTGTAGACCGCTGTGGCTGTGCGAGTCAGTGCTCTTATAAAAGCCAAACTGTCAATACGTGAATATACCGTCATCTTAAAAACGTTTGTTTCCATCAAAAGATACGTCATTGTCTACAAGTACAGGAAGCTCATTGCTTGTGTGGTGCTGATCAGGAATTCAACTCTTTGTTGTGTGTGATGCAAATATACAACCTTATACAATTTTCGCTTGATATGGACCTTCGTTCCCTTGATATCCAAAACTTAAACTGCGAATATTCTTACAGGCACCGAGAAAGCTTGCAGTATTTATGCTGAGAATGGCATGCAACATTTACAACCGAGCTTGCTGGCTAATGTCGGAGCTCCTTGTTGGCATTCAGTTGGATCATTTTGTGGCCCGTAAAAGAAGATTGTGTGGAATTTGCAACGAAACAGAAGAAGAAAGAAAAAAGAAAAGAAAAAAAAGAAAGAAAAAGAACACAAAAGTTCATCTGTACTATAGAGACAAAGGCATCATTACCATAAAGGCAGCCTTCCTAATCAGCCTCACCAACGCCCCCCCGCTTGGTTAGAGCAGCGTGCTGATAATGAAGAGGTCGTTTTGTCCAGTCCCCATACGGGCCTCTGAATGTGTGTGTGTGTGTGTGTGTGTGTGTGTGTGTGTGTGTGTGTGTGTGTGTGTGTGTGGTGGACGGGGTGGTTATAATAATTTTTTTTTTTCTCTCTTTTTGTTTTGTTTGTTTGTTTTTCGTTTTGGTTATAATTATTGTAGTAAAAGACACAAAACCATGTGTTTTTTTTTCCCCTTCTTTTTTTTCTTCTTTTCTTTTCTTTTCTTTTTTTTTTTTTTTAACATTTTCCCTATTTCACACAACAATGTAAATCATCGACAATCAATATGTAGTTCAAGGACTTTGGCAATGTGCGCTCATAGTTGGCAGGATGGTTTATCAGTCAATAAACAGTGCATCTTCTCAATGCTCAGGAACGGAAGTTCCATTAACCGTTTTAAAAATTTCTTTGTCTCATGAATAAAGCGCGTCTTATCTGTCTGTCTATTTGTCTGCATGTCTGTCTGTCTGTCTGTCTGCCTGTCTGTCTGCATGTCTGTCTGTCTGTCTGTCTGTCTGTCTGTCTGAGTGCTGAGCAGTGTCTCTCTCTTGTTAGTTCTACGAATGCACAGTTTTCGTCTGATTTTTTTTTCTTTTGAAGTTAGTATGGCGACTCATTACCACACTGGGCGCATCACCTCTGTGCTAGAAAGTCGCTTTAGAAGCATTTGTATACGATCATATGGTGAAGCGAAATGGTGTGGGCATGCCTTGGAACTAGACTTTATACAAATTAAAAACGCCACACTTCTTGTCAGCCGGCATGGCTTCTTTGGAAGAGCCTCAGACTGAAGGTCTTAACATTTGTTTTTGGTGCATTCCAGGGTTCCAGCTTTCTCCTTTCATTTATTCCTTTGTTGTTGTTGTTGTTGTTGTTTTCCTTTAAGGGATTTGAAACTGATCTAAGGTAAAGAGCACGGGGTATGTGGAAGGTGTGGGGGGGGGGGGGGGGGTGAAGGGGGACAGTGGAGGGGGGGGGGGGCGGGGGGCAAACAAGGGATGGGGAAGGGGGAGTGAGACTGGAGAGAGGGGAGGGGAGGGGAGGGGATATGTTGTTTATTGCCCCTTCTTTTAAGATTTAATTCAAATCATGTCACGGCACAGGAGTTTGATTCCGTGTTTCTCGTGAAGAGTTTAATCATAGTAGTGATCACTATCATCATAATCATCATCACTGTCGTCATCGTCATCTTTTTTACTGTGATGATTATGATATATTGTTAGTGTAGTTATTATTAATATCATTATCAATATTTTTACTGTTATCATTATTATCATTATCATCATCATTAACATCGTCATCATCTTCATCATCATCATCATCATGATCATCGTGATTTCTGTAAGTTTGTGTATATGTTTTCGCAGTTGGAGTTAGGGCGAGAGCACTTTCTTTTATGGGTATAATTTTCATAAAGGAGATGTAGAGGGGAGGAGGAGGAGGAGGAGGAGGAAGAGGAGAGAAACGCAGAGGAAAGAAGGGGTGGGGGGGGGGGGGGTGGGGGGGGGGGAGGGGGCTAGTAAGCGTACTACCTGTTTTTATGTTTAATTTCGTTTTTTTTTTTTCCTAGATGAATATTAATGTATTTATTGTTCATGGCACTTCACTTAAGACTACATTTAATTCATAACCTGGAGACAAGAGTTTGATTCCCTGTTTCAAGTGTGGAGTATTGCCATGCTTGTTGTTGTTGTTGTTGTGATCACTATCATTTTTATCGTCATCATTATCATCATCATTATCAGTATCATCGTCATAAGTGTGGACTGCAGTCATCATCATCATCATCATCATCACCTTCATCATCACCTTGCTATCATCACTTTTATTTATTTGTTGTTGTTTTTTTTCCAGGGTTGGAGTTGAGGTGGGGGCAATTCTATTTCCGAGCATAATTTTCATTCTGTACGTTAAATAATTACTCAGCTGGCCCATTATGAAGGTGGAGACTGACTTTATCAGTCCGCTATTAATTACAGAAATCGGCAAGAGAAATCAAAACAAAAAAAAAGGGGGATCGAGCGCATCCACTTAACTCGCGGCCGCAATGACGTAAGAAGAACGTCATCGGCGAAGCTGTGAAGCACCCTCCCTCCCACTCCACGTGTTAATCAAGAGCGTGAGGAGTTTTGTCCGAAACGCCAGTGTCGAGAATGCCTTCGACTCTCGCTCGTAACCGTTAACATTTGAATCGTCCCTATTATCACGTTTTCTTAAGGAGTCCTTTAAAAGTCTCTGGTGATGGTGACCTCACCTGCTTCTTCTACGGTTCCCTGCGATGCGTGGGATGGTTTCTCAGGATCGCAGAGAGCACGTACCGCTTCCAAGGCCTCATGCTGGCTGGCACCACTCTGCAGTATCTTTTTGACACCTGGTGCTTGCCGACAGGCAGTCAGTCTATCACCACGATCACCCGACACCGCATGGAATGATCCCTTTCCTCGCTTTTCGCCCCAACCCTGTTTGTTTTTTCGCTTAGGGAGCAGGAGGTTCATTCAACAAGTTGGTGTGTACTCGTTCTGCGTGCATACCTCCGGCCTCTTCCATCACTCCAACCGTCCCCCTTCCACCCCATCGCCAGTCTCCCCCCCCCCCCCCCTCTTCCCCCCAACCCATCCCTCAAACCTCCTCTCTCTCTCTCTCTCTCTCACCCTCTGTCTGTCTGTCTGTCTGTCTGTCTGTCTGTCTCTCTCTCTCTCTCTCTCTCTCTCTCTCTCTCTCTCTCTCTCTCTCTCTCTCTCTCTCTCTCTGAAAGCATGTGTGCGTGTATGCAAAGACAACTTGTTTTGCTGCTTGAAGGTTTTGCGAGATTCCTTTGTAGTAGTAGTAGTAGTAGTAGTAGTAGTAGTAGTAGTAGTAGTAGTTGTTGTTGTTGTTGTTGTTGTTGTTGTTGTTGTTGTTGTTGATTGATGTTGTTGTTTCATTTTATATCTCTTCACAAAATTACGTAATACTAGACGACTTTGTTTCTGTCTCTGAGCTTGTATGTCTGTCTTTTTTGTCTTACTTCTATAGCTTAATTGTATTTCTTCTTCTTCTCTCCTCCTGTCCTCCCTTCTCTCTCTCTCTCTCTCTCTCTCTCTCTCTCTCTCTCTCTCTCTCTCTCTCTCTCCTCTCCCCTCCCTCCCGTCCCTCCCTCCCTCCCTCCCTCCCTCCCTCTCGCTGCGTTTGCGTGTGTGTATAACCATTCTATTTATATGTATATGGATTTTTGCTCTGTTTTTTGTGTGTGTGTGTGTGTGTGTGTGTGTGTGTGTGTGTGTGTGTGTGTGTGTGTGTGTGTGTGAGAGAGAGAGAGAGAGAGAGAGAGGAGAGAGAGAGAGAGAGAGAGAGAGAGCCTGCGCATGTAACGGTCACCATAGTATGTGTACCAGCGCAGACACTAACTGGCACACGCTTCCCGCGGTCGGCTGGGCGTATATGGATCATGACCAGAACAGAACTAAAACTTATCCTCTCCTATCATACAGGATGGAGTTTGGCTGGCTATCCATAAAAAAATGCAGTCCACCACGTTCCCTGTCACGTCTGGTGAGATTTCAGCGAGGGCCTTTCCCTTCTTTCTTTCTGCCTACACAGGCTGATGCTCCTGCGGACACTGTCTGTACAGACAGGCAGTAAAGTTTTGTGTGTATGACCGTTTTTTTAATCCCGCCGTTAAGGCAGCCATACTCCATCTTCTGGGAAGGTGCATGCTATGTGTAATGTGTCATCCATACCAACGGCCAAACTGGCCTTCTCTTCCGAAAGTTGGTGATGGGATTTTACGTGTGTGCAAGATGCTGTGCGCGCGTTCACACACGGAACCTCGGTTTATAGTCTCTTTCGAAGGACTGTATGGGAAATGGAGTCAGAACCAATGTTAACTCCGAGGGAAAAATCCCCCTGTACCGAAATTCGGTACAGCGAGGTCCTACACACAGGTCATCGGGTCTGCCTTTCAAAGGGTTTGGGGGTCTTCCTCAAAGACGGGAGATGGTGTGTGCTTCCACGATTCATCGACTCCCTGCCAGAAATATTGATGGGCACGTTCACCATTCACCTCTTCTCCAGCGTCCGTGATTTCTGG
>JADBJO010005070.1:74406-76906 GCA_016801955.1 Conus betulinus | reverse complement strand
GCTCCTTTTCACTTCCTTGGCATCCTTTTCTCTTCTCTTTTTTTTCCCCCCCTAATTTTCTTTCTTTTTTTTTTTTTTTTTTCGTCAATCACATCATCTTTTCAGACGCAGTACATGAATGAGCATGAACTGACATGCCGCTTATGTAAACTAGCGGAGGAAGATCCCTTTTTTTTTTTTTTTTTTTTTTTTTTTTTGCTGTCCTGCTTTTCGTGACCTTAGAATGGAATTTATGATATCAAAGTATCATTCTGACCCGTGTATTTTCAGACTAAACTTACTTCTAGCGTCAAGAAATGCAAACATCCTCTTCAAACTGGCTATGTACATTTATGAAGCAGAAACAATGTTTACGTACTATCTATTCCTCCTCTTGTTGTGTGTACTATTGACGCGATGTGTACTCAGGTGTCAGCCCTTCAGTATGGGGCTACGGCCTTAATCTGAATAAATATTCGTACTCGTTTCGTCAAATTCATGATCCTAATTTTTCTTTTTTTAATGATTTTTTTTTTGGTTGGTTACGTTTTTTAAAGACCTATTTCTGTTCTGTTTTTCTGCCCTTTACTGACAGGCCGTTGGAATTTCTTTTCTAATGTTCTTCCCGTAGTTATGACAACACCACTTTATCAAACTCGGCGAATCTCTGTAAGAAAACTATGCGGGAAGGGCCGGCAACAGTTAGTCCGGGTCAGCTGTGGTGACTTCCCCAAGAGACGAAAGTCGACCGTAGACTGGAATGACTAACAGTTGTGTTTCCCAAGGTAGACACTGATGGCTCCCATGTGTGCTGACAGTGAAGACTGTAATGCTTATACTGTAGTGGCCTCTTCTTCCTCCCCTTCTGCTCTGTTTTTTTCAAAAAAAAAAAAAAAAATTGCTAACTCATCTTTCCATAATGATGGGGAAATTATTTGCCTGCACTTCTTCACCCCTGCTGCTTGTTTTGTGTCATGATTCAATAACACCATCTTGCCATTAGGATGACAGGGTTGAAAAGCCCCTGTGTGGTCGCTTTGCCAGTGATAATAGAAGAAGTTGCGACGTATATGAAGACAATGTTATTGTCCAGGATGATGTGTATTAACCGAAAACCCAATTCGATTTTTTGTTTCGGGCCATCATTGTTGCCATGTTTAACTGACTTAGCTGACAGACTGGCACTGTCACTGATTTACATTTGTCCTGTTTTTTCGGAGCCACTTCTATGAGAGTGCCATCATGTCTCCTTGTTTGAGGAAGTGTATTTAGGAAAAGCATCAACAACAACAATAACAAACAATGACAAAATCCAGCAGCCAATATGGCAACAGTTTCATAACACTGCTGTGTAACTGATCTTTCAGTCTTCGACTCAGATAGTACGTGGTGGTGATTTAAAAAAAAATCAAAATGTATGTTTTTTTTTCCACCGGAGTAACTCAACAAGCAGCGCGTAGTCGCCTACAGTGGGTTGCCTTCAGGCGACTTAGTACTGACTTTTTACTCTGGATAGCGGTGCTGGGTCTGTGATGGAACAATCCTGGATGTAGCTGTGTTTGGGAGAGCCTGGATGATGTGGCTTGACATGGAGTCAGAGGACTCCAACGCTAACGGCTGACCGTCAGCTTAAGCAATGCCTGGACACTCCCTTGCAGATGTAGCCTACTCCGTTTTTTTTTTCCCACAGCCGCGCGCATGTGGGAAAGTGTTGTCCGTCGTCACAGAGCCAGTGCCAGCCAGCCTAGCGTCCGCCTTCAGCCAAATTCTTTACGCACGGGAAGATAAAGATGCTGTTTACCGTATTAGATTTACCGGCATGTGCCTCTATCTCCGCTCTCCTCTCTCTCTCTCTCTCCCTCTTCTCTCTCGCCCCTCCCCCGTCACCACTCTCTCCTCTCCACATTCTCTCCTCTCTCTCTCTCTCTCTCCTCTCTCTCAGTGACCAAGGATAGCGCTGACCCCGGTTCTCGTTGTTATGAGAAATGCATCCTTCCATTCTTCAGGTGGGAGAGGGTGCAATACTGCGTTTCATCACACATAAATGTATTTTTCCTGTTTACATATTCCATCTTGACACTGGATTCCATGCTCGGTGTAGTCAGTCAGTCAGTCATCATCCCCTGACCACTGGGGTCGTTGGGAGGGACGTGATTAGGCAGCCGCCGTTTCTCTCCAGCTCTCTTCTGTTGATAGCTGTCGTGAGGAGATCTGGCATGGTCATTTTTGGTACAGTCCTTTATATTGTCGGACCAGCTCGGTGCTGGTGCTCGGTGCTCCGACAAAGCTCGGTGCAGTCAATGACAATACACATGTTTGTGATTACTCAACACAAGTGCCGAAAATAAACCGCTCTAAAATGCATGATTTTTAAAGACTGCTGTGAGGATATGGTTTCGGCTGTTAGCGAAAAACGTACGGGATCCACACGCGTCTCTGGGAATTTGAAAAGGAGAAGGGGGAAGGGGGGTGAGGGTGACGATGAATGGGGTGGGCTGGGGCAGAGAGGGGTTCATAAGAT
>JADBJO010005070.1:62500-70835 GCA_016801955.1 Conus betulinus | reverse complement strand
CATCATGCTTGAAACGTGTGTGTGTGTGTGTGGTTGTGTGTGTGTGTGGTGTTGTGGTGTGTGTGTGTGTGTGTGTGTGTGTGTGTGTGTGGCTATGAAACGGAGTGTATACCTCTTCAATCGTTATTCAAGTGCTTTCTTTCTTTCTTCCTCCTTTCTTTTTTGGGCTTTTCTTTCTTTCTTTCTTTCCTTTCCTTTCCTTTTTTCTTTCTTTCCTTTTCTTTCTTTTTTCTTTCCTTTCTTTTATGGTGATTTAGCCGTTAAACGGGAAAGACCTGTACCACACTGTCGAGATTCATCCACTCAAAAGGCTTCTCTCACAGGGTGTTGCGCGCCAATTCCTTGACGCACACTGCAGGTGTGTGTGTCTCCGCCGGGCCTGGTTGATGCAGGGAAATATATAACGAAAAGGAAGCGTAGTTTCTGGAGCCAGACGTCACGCTGAGCTGATGGATGATTGACCACCTGACATCTTCGTGTCAGCAGATCATGACACTATGAATATCCTCACCACTTTCTCATGTGAAGTGGTCGCGTTCTCAAGGTCCGCTTACACCCACGCCACTCTTTCATCATTATAGCCACTCTTATCTTTCAAAAGAAGAGGAAGCTGTACGGTGCCTTCAATGTGATGTACTATAGTCACTATGAAGTACGTTTTTTTCAAGAGTGTTGGCTGTCAGACATGATTTCAGGCTGTGGAAACGGTTCATAGTACACACTATGAACATCTAGCGCAGATATATTACACCAGATGTGATTTCTGAGTTCCTGAGATAACTATGTTTCTTTGGGTCTGAGATCTGATGGAAGAAAGACTTATGAACATATTTGCGTGATAAAAAAAAAAAAAAAAAACACACACACACACACACACACACACACCACACACTGTGATTTTTTTTTCTCCAACACACTGTGTGTGGGAATAGACGTTGACGAGGACTCTGCCCTGATGTGACTCGCCGTGTGGACTGGGCCACAAGAAGCTGCATTGAACTGATGTCAAGGTCCGATATCGGCTGACCGCGAATGCTGGCCATGCGTTTGCGTTGTAGCCTCAAATCAGAATGGCTTTTTGGCATCATCTCCTTCACCCTCATCCTCAATGACCATCATTAACAAAAAGTAATAATAATAATGATTATAATAATAATGATTATAATAATAATAATAGATATTACAACAACAACAATAATAACAACAACAACAATAATAATAATAATAATGATAATAATAATAACAATAGCTACAATAATAATAATGATCATTTTTATAACAATGATGACGATGATAACAATACACAAACGAATAAATAATAAGCAAATAAATAGAGAAATAAATCGCTAGACAAATATAAAAAGAAGAACAAACAAGGATCTGTGTGAACCCCAGGCCAAACAGAGAAAAACAAAACGCACGGAGGACAAAGAGCAGTGCCTGCTCCTTGGCATGTCCCCCCCCCCACCCCCCCCCCTACCCCCCCCCACGCTCTGTCTGTCTAGCATGTCATAAATCATCTGACGTGTAGCAACGTCGGCACTGCTCCTACAAGTGGTGATTCATGATTGCTTTGACCCAGTCGCGTGTCATCTTGACACTGGAAGAAAGTTCTGGACGTGACGTGGATGTCTTCTGTCCCCCCTCACGTCACGTCGCGGCACGCGCCCTTTGTATACTGTGAAAAGAAAGAAACGCAGGTTACCGTTTCGTTTGAAATGACAATGGATCTCAAAATCGTGGAAAGTGGGTTGCGACACGAAAATAACTTTTGTTACCTTTTGATGGGCTCCAAGATATGAACTTCCACAGTTTCACACCATCCGTTTGATTCTTCTGTGTCTTGCCGTTCAGCTTTGGATAGAAGTTGATGCCCGCTTATAACTCAGTTCAATTTGTTTTTTTATTTAATGTCTTTCCATCTCCAGATGATAATAAACATTTGTTAAAAAAAAAAAAAAAAAACTTCACGCTCAACTCATCATCCATGTTAGTACTTTCCAACCCACATCTGATATATACATGAATGAAATATCCAAGTGGTGCACAAATTCCTTGATCTTTATAGAAATGTTGCAACCTGTGACTGCGAAATGTCCATGGCAATAGCAGAAAACATATGAACCATCTATGACAGTATTGACATTATCAAAGTTTTTAATCTCATTTACCTTTCTCTTGACAGAGCGAGGTCAACACTGAACTTTCAAACACGTAATACCATGAGAATATCTAGTCAACACTGAGCTTTCAAATATTCGTACCATGAGAACATCTAGTGATTCAATCTTGACTTTTGAATTAATTTAACAATGTGCCTTAGGCACGATGGTAAAGTAGCCATTTTTTTTTAAACAAAAATTCTGCTTATGTATATACTTGTCCAAAATTTGAATTGATTCACAACAGGACAAAAATCTAAGGGATTGTTATAGCATAATAGTATGCAACCCGACAGCAGCTGTTTCTTCTGAAAAAAAAAAACAAGAATTCTTCTTCAAGTAAAAAAACAGTGTCATGTCATCATCATTGAGGGTCACAACTATTTTGCTCGGGCTCATAACTGTTTCCCTTGTTTTCCGAAAGACTCACAACTTTTTTTTTTTCTGTTGTTCCGAGGAAAAGGTTGTTATTGTTGTTACTCCTATGGTTCACAACTGTTTCCCCATTATTGTCATGAGAACAGCAATCATACTTGGTGAAAACACCAAACAGAGGGCAGAAGGGGGAAAAAAAGCACTTGATGTGCTAAGGGGTCACAACTCTTCCCAGATCAAACCGGCAGACCGCGTAATGGCACCAAGGATACCAGTGCCCATGAGTTAGGGAAAATGTAGCGGATTTCCTGCTATCGCTGTTTGTTTTTTTTTTTCCCTGGAGGTAATACCCGTTTTCCGCAGGTGAGCAGGGATAATAGTCCTTGTTTTAAGGACAATGGGGAAACACAATTGTCATCCAGAGGCAAAACGGGAAAAACAGGTATTTACCTCAGGAGAAAAAGGTTAAACAATGATCTTATGAGAGCAAAAAACAAACAAACAAAAACAAACAACCCCCCCCCCCCCCCCCCCCCCCCCCCCCGAAAAAAGAAGTCTGGTCCTTAGATGTGACAACAATGATGACTGTTTATCTCTTTTCGTCGGTTTCGTTGGGGATATCGGCTGGGTTTTTTTTTTTTTTTTTTTTTTCTTTCTGTTCTTTTTTCTTCTTTTCTTTGTTTTTTCTTTTAAGACATTGGCTGCCGTCGCCTTTCTGACGCCACAAAGCTCCCATAGGTATCCATTCTGTGAAATGTTGCGGTTTGTTGTTGTTGTTGTTGTTGTTGTTGTTTTCTTTTTAAACATTATATACTCCCACCTCGTCCCCTCCTCTCGTGGTAAGGTAGGTTACGACCGAGATTCAACTTTGTTTTTTCTATGCATCAGATACCATGTCACTGTCCCTACCTCTCCTTCATCCGTTCCCACGCCTGTCCTTGTTCTGTTTATCTATACATCTCTCTCTCCCTCTCTCTGTGTGTGTGTGTGTGTGTGTGTGTGTGTGTGTGTGTGGTGTGTGTGTGTGCAGGGTACTTGCGTGTGTGTGTGTGTGTGCGCGCGCGCGCGCGCGCGTGCGTGTGTGTGTATACACGCGCGCACATACACGGGCTACGTGTGTGTGTGTGTGTGTGTGTGTGTAGTGGTGTGTGTGTGTGTGTGTGTGTGTGTGCGCGCGCGCGCGCGCGCGTGTGTCTGTGTGTGTGTGTGAAAGAGAGAGAGGAGAGAGAGTGTGTGTGTGTGTGTGTGTGTGTGTGTGTGTGTGTGTGTGCACTTGAGAGAGAGAGAGAGAGAGAGAGAGAGAGAGAGAGAGATTTCACACTTCACAGAACACATTACAGTTTCGATCACTTCCAACATTCCCATCCACACGTACGCCCTCTCAGACACATGTCACAATCACCACCACGCTGTGGAGAGGGAAAAAAAAACTTCAGGTTTCCTCTCTCGCCGAACGATTAAGGCCCCTGCCGAGCGTGCGCGCGCGCGCCTCCTGCTGTAAGCAGACGACACTTGGCAAGGGAGGGTATAAAAAAAGGAGGATCTTCTTTTCCTTTTCAGTCACGCTCGCTGAATCGTAAACCGACAGTTGGTGGTTGATGATCATTTGAAAACGAAGGAAACGGTTTTTGTTTTTCTTTTTGTCACTCGTGATTGAGAACAACCTCAGTTTTTTATTTAGTTGAAGCTAAAATTCAGGGAGTAAGTTTTTGCCAGGTTAGAAAACCAGCCATAGCTACTGACATCAGGAAAAAGAAAAATCATAGAACCTCTATTTTCTGAGAACAACTGCTATTGTACAAAACTATCGGAGGCGATCTAATCAACTGTTGCAACGAAGAAATAGAGCAAGAAACTTTATCGCCGACAAGCAATTTCTGAAAAAAATGGCGGCCATGCAAACGATGATGTGGAGCCTGGTTATTGTGGTAAGTCATTATTCCTCGTTTTCCTCTTGTTAATTAAGATAGCTGATTAGGGTGTGGTTTATTACATTTTGGTGCTTGGACGGACGGTAGAAGGGTGACTTGTGTCCATGTCTGACAAAAGCTAAGAGGGTGCGTATTCACGTCACTTGACATGTGGGCCTAGAATGTTGTAAGAGAGAACTTTGTGAACGTTCTTGTGGTGTTGAACTCAGGAAAAGACAGTCGCAAATCGGATAAAACGGCTTCTTTCAATCTGCTGTGACCTTAAAAAAAAATCTTCTTTTTAAATGGAAATATCGCTGTCACAGTATTGAAGCCATGCGGCTTCTTTTCTTTCTCTCTCTCTCTCTCTCCTCTCTCTCTCTCTCTCTCTCTCTGTCTGTTTCTCGCCTCTCTCTCTCTCTCTCTCTCTCTCTCTCTCTCTCTGTGTGTGTGGTGTGTGTGTGTGTGTGTGTGTGTGTGAGTGTGTGTGTGTGTGAGTCAAGTCAAAATCATATTTATTGAGGGTTTAAGGATAAGCTTTACAGCTTTTTTCATCCTGCCGTCACCGTGTGTGTGTGTGTGTGTGTGTGTGTGTGTGTGTGTGTGTGCGTGCGTGCGTGCGTGTGTGTGTGTGTGTGTGGGTGTTGATTGTGTGTGTGTGACAGAGAGGGAGAGAGAGAGATAGAGAGAGAGAGAGAGAGTTGTTTCGCTCGCTTCGATTCTTTTTCTTTGCTCCTTTTTTTTCATTCCCCTTTCTTCATGTTTTTCTTTTTTTGTCGAATTTTCTGTCGCTGAGTGCAATAGTGTATGCCTCTCTCTCTCTCTCTCTCTCTCTCTCTCTCTCTCTCTCTGCGTGTCTGTGGTGGACGAGAGAGAGAGAGAGAGAGAGAGAGAGAGAGAGAGAGAGTGTGTGTGTTGTGTGTGTGTAATCTGAGTTTCGATCTTCCCTTTTTCTTCTTCACTGTAATCATTTTACGTTGAACTGCGATGAACCACATTTCCCCCTCTCATTTTCCTTAAAAAAGAATTATTCCGCACATGATATAGCACATCATAGATTGAAACGAACTTTGTTGAGTGTGTGTAATGGCAACGACGAGGATTATAAAAAGACATGCTTGAAGAGTTGTAAAACGAATATTGACATCGTCGTTGTATCGGTGATTCTCTTGTATGAGTCTGTCCTGAAACTAGTGAACGAATATTTTGCAGCAGCATTGATATAACGTCTTGCTCCACAAACTATTATGGAGGACTGTTAGATATCACTACTTAGTGTTGTTTTATCCTCCGACAACGTAACTATAACAGAGACTTTAGCGGGGCACGACGGTCTATAAAATGATAAAGTAGTATTATTTGAAATATCCAACATTATATTTATATGGTGGTACGAACACGGCGTTGCGTCCCGGAAAGAAAAAAGGTACGACTTATTGTATAGCACGGAGAGCGAGCGAACAACCTAAGTTACGTAATATTCTGAAAGAAAATGACGTCTTCAAAACATGCCCGTCATAAGTTTGTGACTCTCTCTCTCTCTCTCTCTCTCTCTCTCTCTCTCTCTCTCACGCGCACACACACACACACTCACACACACACACACACCACACACACACACATACACACACACACACACCACACACACACACGTGCACGCACACACACACAACCTATACACACTCCACTCTACTTCTCACACTCTCTCTCTCTCTCTCTCTCTCCTCTCTCTCTCTCCTCTCTCTCTCTCTCTCTCTCTCTTTCGTGCACTTGCGCGCATGCGTGCGTGCACGCCCATATTACGTTCTATACTTGTAAAAGCATCTATCCTCATATATGAACATAGGGACGCGCGCACGCGTGCGAGCACACACACACACACACACACACACACACACACACATTGACTCACTTTACAACCTAACGCCAATGGAGTATCAATACAGCTAAACCTCGCGGGGTTTAAAACCGCAGTGTGCCCGTACACTCCGAGCCTGTCTTTCCACCTAAGGGTGTAAAGATCTTGCTGCTCTCCCCAGAGAACGCGTGAGCGACTCTTTCATCCCCTCATCAGAGGAAGTGTGAGAGTCGCTGCAGGCAATGCGTTTCCAAGCCGCAGACCTCGTTTCCTGTCCTTAATCTCTTTGACTGAAGCTGCTGCTGAGAGTTCGCGCTCATCAACGAGAGAATCGACACATCCTTGTCAAGCTTCGAAGTCAAGAGTTGAGAGTAGTATGCTCTTCCTGAGAGCAGAGAGCTTGTTTTATAGGAGATGAGAGTTTCGCCCCTTGAGATGAAGACGGTGACTGTTAGAATTGTGTCATGTGAGCCATGCCGCCATCTCTCTCTCTCTCTCTCTCTCTCTCTCTCTCTCTCCTCCACACACACACACACACACACACACACACATATATATATATATATATAGAGAGAGAGAGAGAGAGAGAGAGAGAGAGAGAGAGAGGTGTTACACACACATATATATATTAGAGAGAGAGAGACAGAGAGAGAGAGAGGTGTGTGTGTGTGTGTGTGTGTGTGTGTGTGTGTCTGTGAGAAATTTATTTTGCTATATATCTTGTAACATTCCATGACAAACAACATGCGTTAACAGCCAGTGTGCAAAAGTGTGTGAACACACAATTTCCAGCAGCAGAACAAAAAAATGACGTATGTCTATGACGCATGACTGAGTTGCTGTATTACATCAGAGATCTTACGTAAATTGAAACATCCAGAGAGCGAGGCCGAGGTGTTCCAGTGCACACAAACACAATGAAATGCTATAAGGAGACAAACATTTTACCTCTTAATGAACAACGAACGTTAGATGTGTCCAAATACGTTGTAAGAGGCCTATCTGTAAAAAAACTCGGTTACTGATGAAATTCTTATGGATTCCAACAAGGAATACCCCAAAAGGTCTAAAAATATATCATACATACAGCCAATTAGAAATTTCACTTGTGAGCTTATGTCCGAATGTAGTATTGATATTGATGCAATTTCGGAGGTTCCTATTGTTCCTCAAATGCCCCCATGGGAGCATCTCAACGCAAAAATTGATGATGAATATACTACTTTGAAGAAAGATGACAATGTAAATATTCTAGTAAATGAAGTTCGAGGAAAAGACTTATCCAAATCATTTAAAAATATTTACAGATGGTTCAGTAATGGAAACGTCTGACAGTGGTGCTGGATTTACTATACCATCCTTAAATGTGCAAAAGTCTTTCTATCTAGGCAGAGAATTTTCAATTTATACATCAGAGCTATATGCAATTATGAAAGCTCTGAATTATATCTTATATGACACGCCAGTATCATTTTATAGTGTGCTATTTTGTGTTGATTCAAAATCAGTTTTACAATCATTAAAGCACTGGAAATCTAAAATTAGAACTGATATTCTTTTTGAAATTAAGCATCTGTTACATTGTTTACTTTCCCGAGGTATAGCAGTTGATTTTTGCTGGGTTCCTTCACATTGTGGCTTAAAAGGGAATGAATTAGCAGACAATTGGCAAAGCAGGGAGCTTGTACAATTTCTGAAACACCCTTCAACAAAGTCGTAAATTTTTCTCCGCATGAATTGATCCAGCGATTGGAAAAGAATATGCGGAAGAAACATCTTAATGAGAATTATTCGTTCTGCCATCATGTCCAAGGTATCTAGCCAGATTAATTCATAAATTACGGTTAAATACATGGAATACAAAATATTCACGAGGCATAGCGTGTATATGTCAGGAGAATATCTCAATTCGTCATCTTTTATTTGAATGCCCTATACTAACCCCAGCTTATAAGGAGAAGAATATTTTTATAAACAATTCTGACAATGTTGATAGTGTGTGGTAAATAACCCTTGCTTTTTTGATATTG
>JADBJO010005070.1:55000-60000 GCA_016801955.1 Conus betulinus | reverse complement strand
GTGGTGGTGGGTGGGGTGGTGGTGGTGTGTGTGTGTGTGTGTGTGTGTGTGTGTGTGTGTGTGGCGTAGAGTGGAGGTGGTGGAGGGAGAGGAAGAGGGAGAGGAATTGGGACAGGACAGCATTGGGGGGGGGGGGGGGGGGGGGGGGACGAAGAGTATTCATTCACTGTACAATGGTATTCATTCACTGTACAATGCACGATAGTAAAGTCTAGCCCCACCGCTGAGTAGAGGGATGGGCAATGAAAATAAAGGAAGGGGGGAGGCGGTGGTAGTGTGTGTGTGTGTGTGTGTGTGTGCGCGCGTAGGGGCAGGGGGCACGGATGGTGGGGGAGGGGGGGGGGGGGGGGCGAGTGAGAACTGCAAGGGGTCCTCCTTTGTTGAAACATTCCGCATCTGAACTCCAACATAGTCAGCCCTAACAGCGTGTTGATACCGGCGGTGACGGAGGGAGGTAGGGGGGTGGGCGGGGATAGGGAGTGTGAAGGCCTGTTGGGAGGGAAAGTGAAGGCCTGGTGGGAGGGGGCGAGGGGGGGGGGGGCGGGGGGGGGGGGGGGGGGGGGGGGGGGGGGGGTAGGAAGGGGAGGGGGCATCCTGGGTTGTGTGTCGAAGTGGACAGGTGACGGATCAACGGACTTAACGAGCCCGGATGAGACCGTGACAAGACAACGGAGGGGGCCGGGATGACAAACGACAGTATTTATCTTTGTCCGCCTACGCGCCTGTCCGTCCGTCCGGCTGTCGGTCGGTGTGTGTGTGTGTGTGTGTGTGTGTGTGTGTGTGTGTGTGTGTGTGTTTCCGTGTATCCATCTTACTCTATAAGAATCGTAAAAATAATAACACTAACTGGCGTTTACATAGCACATTACCTATTTATGCGCTTATGGAGACACATTTAACGCACGTTACACACACACACACACATCACTCACGCGCACACTCCCAACCCCTTTTCATAGTCATGGGAATGAACACATAATCAAGCTATGAACAACTCTTAAGATTCTAAAGCTGGAAGTGCTGTTTGAAAATGCACGTTATAAGGTTTGATTTGAAAGAATCAACAGAAATGCTGTAGATGATCTTGAATGGAAGAGGTTTCCAGCGGCGAGAACAGTAGACCGAGAAGGAACGGAAGCCTTAAGATTTACATTTGAAGAGTTTTGCCGAAGAAGCCGTGTGCCTGAAGAAGAAAGGAGAGAAGAAAAGGCTGTGTACGGGATAACCAAATCAGACAGATAAGCGAGGGCAAAACCAGTTGATGATAATCGCTACAAATAAAGGCGTTTTTCACTCTTACGGAAAGTAAGAGCCAGTGTAATCCGCATCCAGAAACTTTACCTGACATTGTGTACTTTAAACTCTCTCTCTCTATGTCCTCTCTCTCTCTCTCTCTCTCTCTCTCTCTCTCTCTCTCTCTCTCTCTCTCTCTCTCTCTCTCTCTCTCCTCTCTCTCTCTCTCTCTCTGTGTCTCTCTGTCTATTTGCCTGTCTCGCTGTCTGTCTCTCTCTATCTGTCTCTCTCTGTCTGTCTCGCTGTCTGTCGGGTCGGTCTGTCTGTCAGTCCCTCTTCTTCTCTCTCTCTCTCTCTCTCTCTCTCTCTCTCTCTCTCTCTCTCTCTCTCTCTCGTTTCTAGTCACTCCCACAGTCAATTAGACAATATCCGTGTACTCGGCTTCTAAAAATTTTACCTCATCCTGTTTACTTACCCCAACGCCTCCCTCCCACCCTCTCTCTCTCCTAAACACACACCCCTCCCTCTCTCTCTCTCTCTCTCTCTCTCTCTCTCTCTCTCTCTCTCTCTCTGTATATAGACCGGAAAGCTTTTCTCCCTTTTCTTCCCGCTCTGCTGTTCCAGTTTGAGGACAGGTCTGACCTCAGTCCACACACAAACTTTGCTCCCTGGTCGGTTCCTGGGTGTATTGTACTTCCTCAGAGTGGGGCTGGCGCTTTTCATAACGCTGTCGCAACCCTCGATTCACTCTGCCACGTATGATGCACCACCGGCAAACGTCTTTCAACAATGGTGATGGCGTCCACCGAACCGTGCTTTTGACGACTTGAACTGCACAGGGAGATAATCAGATGCAGCGTAAGTGCAAACCACTCAGTCACTCGCCACCCCCGCCACCCCCTGCCCCCCCACCCCCACCCCACCCCAGCTTCCCATCACACTTGCGTGCATACACGCCTGAGTGATGAACGCACGGCGTGTCCACTGAACCATGTAGGTAAGGAACACAGAATTTGAAAAAAAAAAAAAAAAAAAAAAAAAGAAAAAAAAAAAAAAAGGAAAACGAAAAAGCCAGTGCAGGTTAACGTTCTGCGTGTTCTGGGATTATGTGAAATTAACTACATGACTCTTTTGACGCAAAATGGTTTGAGTGTTTCTATGAACAAAAATTAATGAAAACAAAAAACAAAAAACAAAAACAAAAACAAAAACAAAAAAAGACTGAAAACAAAAGACATGTGGCAACTATACTCCTCGACGTGTTGGTGCCATTGTGCAGGCCAAGTATTGTAAACTGTCACCCGATTGGTGGTGCTGAATTGATCCGCCGTGCACGTGTTGAGTAGCACGATTTATCCGACGACTTATATTCATGGCTGTGGTGGGCGAGCCATCAAAACTCCTGTCCATCGTCTGGTACAAGAATCTTTTACGGGAAACCTCTTGACTTGAGTGACTTGAATATCCATCAGTAGCACGAGACTAGCGGACAGTGGTGTCGGTTCGTACCGATTACCTGTGAGATCGGTGGTTGCAGTCCCAGCTGGACCTCCCGCCTTAAGGCTTGCGAGTGTGCCCGTTTCGGTTAATTCCGTTTTAACCCTTTCGGCACACCTTCCCCACGTCAAGCCACGAGGCCGATGCTTCGTTTTTGCGCCAGGGCCAACCGACGTCACTGTGAAAGATGGTGACTGTTTGTCGTAGGGAAGGGGAGAAAATAACAGTGCTGCAGATGGCACATTTCATATGGAAAATTGAATGTTTGAACGTCGTGTAGGTGATGGTTATGCCACTGTAGGATGGCTGGTAAGCTTTCGTTGTCTAATTAATGACCATTGAAAGCGTTCACTTGTCGTAGAATGTTGGGGGTTAGTTGACTAACTTTTCTAAATGGCAGGCTGTGTGTTTGGGTCTTATTTTATTCTGTTCTTCAGTTTTGAACTTCATTTGGATCGCTATTGTACGCACGAGCTGAACTGTTTTGAAAGTAATATTTTCCCTTTCAACTAGGTATTCTTACTGCCAAATATGAAATGTACGTGAAACTGTCCAGCATCGTCAAGTCAAATTGAGTCTAAAAATTGAATGTGTGTTATAATTTTGTGCTTGTTTTTCAACAGCTTCAAACCTCGGCCGAACCTGTCTTCCTCCTCCAATCCATCACAACATAACCACCAGCATAAACCATCATATCCATGGCATTTCCCATTTCTGAACAGCATATTGACATTATCAGGACATTTGCTACTTAGCGTTATTTCTGATATGTTTTGATTTAGAATCATTGAAATTATATGCTACAATTACATTTTTTTATATATGGTATGTATGCATATGCGTGTGACACGTAAACTCAGTTCACAAATGAAGATAAAATAATTTACTAGTTTCGTTCTTGTTCACTTGTGCACTTGTGAGTATGTGGTAGGGCGTAACGTAAAGAAAACACACGTCCAGAAAGTTCTAACATGCATGTGTGTGTGTGTGTGTGTGTGTGTGTGTGTGTTTCCTTTGGAGTAGCAAATATTCTTCAAGCAAGCGAACTACTTTTCTTGATGAAAAAAACTGAAAATACAACAGTCGGGTTTGAAACTACAATACCGTGGCTTTATTTCACACAAGGGAGCTAAGAAAACCCCTTCAGAATGAATGAGGTTGCGGTTACTTCAAGAGAATGACTGACCGTTGAAACGGCCTTGTTCAAGAGACTGGGGCTCAAGACGACCGCCAGAATGAATCTTACGCGAGAAGAACTACCGCTTATTCCTGGTCTGGTCAATGCACAATATTTTTTACGCACGTGCACTTGCGCATCGCATATACTGGCACACACACCTGGGCCTTGGCCCATGCACCAATACACTCACGTGTACACTCACGTGTACACTCACCAGACACACATGAAATGATAGTAATGGCACAGCCAATGTTAAGTAGGTTACTCAAGGTCTGACCAGCGGCGCTGGGCCAATGCGTAGGTCAGATATCTGCCAAGTCGTACCCGCGAGACCCTCTCCTTGCACTCTTTCATCTCAGTCATTAATTCATTCATCCATCAGCTTTTGAATCATTCGCAGAGTGGTCTCAAAAATACTTAGCGGATGCGGCGTGGCATGTACGGACTAGCCCGCACGCAGTGACACCTCCTTGATGAAACTGAACTGAAACTGAACTGCCGTCAAACATGATTTCTCTCCGTTGTGTTTTCTGACCATCAAGGAATACACCAACTTGAATGTAATCAGGAAACACCTTGATGTTCTGCATAAATGTCAAGTAGGCAAAAAAGCTTACACATTCATTGTTTCAACTCATCCCACTGTAAGACGCTGTCTCTGTAAGGGAGGTGATCATGTAAGGGGTTCCCCCTCTTGACCCTTGAGCGGAGATTTCCTGCGGGAAAAGTCTGTTGAATTCCCTGGGGTGAGGGGGGGGGGGGGGGGGGGGGGGGGGGGGTGGCACGGTAAAGTTCACGGCATGTCACCCCGGCAGGGATGACTGACCCTGGGAAAGAGGCGCAGAGGGCAGGGGGTATGGGAGGGTGGGGGGGGGGGGGGGAGAGAATGTCAAGGGCTCCGCTGACCAATCAGAGGACGTTACTATATTTGGTGCAGTGGGACAACGGTGATGGCTGAACATATACCGGAAAGATTTCATCTTTGATCTTTGGCCATTTTGACACATTTCTCTCGTTCGTATTGAAGATAACGTTGAAATTTAAACGGGAACAAAGCTATGTTTAGAGAGTAGACTGTTGGAAATTTTGT
>JADBJO010005070.1:42500-52500 GCA_016801955.1 Conus betulinus | reverse complement strand
GTTTCGTTAAAGTCTGTTCGTGTGTTTTTTGTGTAATCTTTCCGACAGAAAGACGGACAAACAAAGCAACCAACACGCAAGCAAAAAAAGCTTCACATCCTTACATAGATAATCAAAAGAGAGAAATAGCGTAGAATGGAGATCAAACATAGAAGGAATATTGATTCCAGGCTCTGGCGTTTGTGACTGTCAAACAACATTTTTTTTTCCCCGTATAGTCAGAACAGTGGCGTTATTTTGTTTGGCAGTGTTGTCTTCTTAGCTTCACGCATCAACGGGACATGGATGCCAAGAGTACAAGTTGAGATGTCTAGCTCGTGAGACGCGCATTTCTTCATCAGTATAAATATTGTGTAGCATCTGCTCTCTTTTCGGAGCAGGTTTTGTTCCTGTAATTATTCCCCCACGATGAAATCTACAAAACTGAAAATTATGAATGAATGATTATAGTGAATATGTTATCTTATGGTCGTTTCAGTAGACGAATATTCTTATAAACATGAAGGTATGGGGCAATCACTTAGGGGGTGAATATGGAAGTCGACAGATATAGTCAGTCAGTCATTCCCCTGACCGCTGGGGTCGTTGGGGGGGACGTGATGAGGAGCCGCCGTTTCTCTCCAGGCTCTTCTGTTGGTGGCTGTCGTGAGGAGATCTGGCATGGTCATTTTGGTCCAGTCCTTTATATTGTCGGACCAGCTCTTTCTTTGCCATCCTCGTCTGCGCCCTCCTTCAACGGTGCCTTGAAGGGTGGGTTTTGGAGAGGGTGTTGTGACGAAGGACGTGGCCCAAACCATTCCAATCTTCCGTCGTTTGACGGTTGCCAGAAGTGGTTCGTGGGTCCCAGTTAGGTTAGTGACCAGGTTCCGCACATAATCATTGGTCTTGTGTTCTTTGTAGGAGATGCGAATAGTTTCCTCAGGTGCCTGAGGAGGAACGGATACAGTACCAACGTACAACGATCATTGACAACATTATCCTCTAAACAGCTCGGTCAGACTTCCACACACCTCCCTTCTTCTGTAAACGGAACGAATGTTAAGCTGATCCTTTACCTACATTTTGAAAGCAGCTAGAGACATGAAAGGAAAGGGAAAGGAAAGGGAGGGGGTAGGGAGGGGGGATGATTGGGGTGGGGTGGGGCAGTGAAACACCTTGACCTTTTGACCCCTTTTCTGACAGGGCTTTGCGAAGTAAACGTCGTCGAAGTAAACAACCAGATTACCTCAGGGTTTTTCCTTCTTTTTTTTTTTCCTTCCATGAAAGCTGCTTCCTAAGGTCACCAGCTAGAGAAATGTAGACACGGGGGTGAATCTAGGGCGTGACAGGTCCTCAAGAAACAAGGACGACTGGGTACCTCATCTGGTGCAGAGGTGGAGGGGCCGAGGGGGAGGGGGGGGGGGGGGGGGGGGGGGGGGGGAAGGGGGGGGAGAGGGGTCAGTGGTGGTCTTTCCTTTGTCCCGAGGAGGACCTGTCGGCAGGGCTCCCTGGTCAGCGGGGTTACAGCTATCCACTTGTTATTCATACGTGTTGTAGACTGAATGAAGGGCTTATTAGTAAGGTCTCCGGGGGACGCGCGTGCCAGTTAGGGAACTAAGTCAAGCGGCGTATGTTTTCTTTTACTTTGTCGAAAGAATCAACATTCCACTCTTCTGCTTTTTTTCCCACCACCCACCCCCCCTCCTCTCTCTCTCTCTCTCCCTCTCTCTCTCTCTCTCTCTCTCTCTCTCTCTCTCTCTCTCTCTTCCTCTCTCTCTCTCTTCCTCCTTCCCTCTCTCCCTCTCTGTGGTACCCTCTCTCCCTCTCTGTGGCAGGCCTACAAGATGCTTTAGCAATGGCCATCCACATTTTTTACGGACAAAACCAAGACCAGACACGTGTATATAACTTCACCTGTGTAACGGAGATCAGTTTTACCTTGTAATATTACACCCACCGCCCCTTGTCTTGACTTGCGTATCGATATCTCCGGCCCACTCTCACAGGGCATTTAAAGTCCCTAAACGCTGCTCGCGGGTTTTGTTGATGACTTCCCGTCTCCGTCTATTGCTTATCGCTCTAAACGCCAGAAGTTCATCACGGCTGTGCTCTATTCGAACAAAGAGCTAAACCCGTCTCTGAACCAAGAGCTCTCCGGAGAACCCAGACCCCTTGCTCCGGAATCGCATCGCACCACAGTAGTATGTCCACCAACTTTTCACATGGGTCTGTGCCGGGCCACGTTCAGTATGTCCACCAACTTTTCACATGGGTCTGTGCCGGGCCACGTTCAGTATGTCCGCCAAATTTTCACATGGGTCTGCGCCGGGCACATTCAGTATGTCCGCCAAATTTTAACATGGGTCTGCGCCGGGCCACGTTCAGTATGTCCGCCAAATTTTCACATGGGTCTGTGCCGGGCCACGTTCAGTAAGTCCGCCAAATTTTCACATGGGTCTGTGCCAGGCCACGTTCAGTATGTCCACCGAATTTTCATCTAATCGATTCCGTCTAAATCGATTTTGTTGTTGTGATAAACCGGAAGAGAAACTTAACCGATGTGGATGAAAGCATAAACTCCACCGCCGCCACCACCACCACCACCACCACCACCATTTGGCGGAGGTAGCAGCAATCAATGATCGTGGATCGTGCTGATCGACAGTAGAATCTCTGTGTAAGTCTCTCTCAGAATTTGGAATATTTGTTTGACTGGTTTGGTTGGAATCTGTGCGACTGAGTCACGCTTTTTTCCTTACTATATCACCGCTCTCCTTACTCCCCCACAGTGCGAAAGCGCTACTATCAGTGTTCATGTTTCATCATCAAAAGTAAGAATTTAAAAAAAATAAATAAATGGAAACTCTACAAAGACCTTGTGTTATCATTCTTGTGTTTTGATGTACATGGCTGATCGACGCGCGAACTGGCCGGCATCACAAAGACTGTGATGTGAACAATATAGCGAGGTGCTGTGTAATTCTGCATGTACTGTGGCTGTTGCAGGTTGATGCTAACTGCGCGTGTATGTATGTACCCCACGCCTGTATATCAGTGCGGAGAATGCCGAGTAGTCATGCTGTGATAGTTTGTGGAGAAGAAAGAGGAGAGGACAGGTGGGTTGGGGTGAGGTATAGGGTGGGAGGGGACTATTGCTGAGTATGTTTTTGGTAAGACTGATACTGAAAGAGCCTAATGACAACTGCCCAAAGTGGGGTGGGGATGGAGGGGGGACTATGATGACAACTGCCCAAAGTGGGAGGGGGGGGTGGGGGGGGATGAGCGGGACAGGGGGGGGGGGGGGCTATTACTGAATCTGTTTTTGGTAAGACTGATACTGAAAGAACCTAATGACAACTGCCCAAAAGTGGGGGGGGTGGGGGGGGGGGGGGGGGGGGGGGGAGGGCGGGGGGGGGGGGGGGGGGGGCTATTTCTGAATCTGTTTCCAGTAAAATTGATACTGAAAGAACCAAATGACAGCTGCCCAAAGTGTCTTGAGAGGCTACCTGAGGAATGTAACTCCAGGGGTGTTGAAAGGGCCAACCCTGTAAAACCAATGCGATCGGCAAATCGGTCGGACTAGCAACGTTTTGTGTGAGCAGGTCCTAATGGCCGCTTCACTTTTTCCTCTGCGTCAGAACTGCATACTTGATTTCATAGTTGGATTGTTCTTTGTTGTGGTTAATTTCACAGTTGGACCGTTCCCTGCTATGGTTAATTTCACAGTTGGACTGTTCTTTGTTGTGGTTAATTTTACAGTTGGATTGATCTTTGTTATGGTTAATTTCACAGTTGGCTTGTCCTTTGTTATGGTTAATTTCACAGTTGGATTGTTCTTTGTTATGGTTCATTTCGCAGTTGGATTGTTCTTTATCGTGGTTAATTTCACAGTTGGATGATTCTTTATTATGGTTAATTTCACAGTTGGATTGTTCTTTGTTATAGTTAATTTTACAGTTGGATTGTTCTTTGTTATGGTTAATGTCACAGTTGGATTGTTCTTTATTATGATTACTCTTTTTGGGCTTCTTTGACTCGTTAGTTATGTTGTGTGCTCAGTCCAGTCATTGAGACTTGGTGACATTTGTTTATGGTATCTTCCGCCATTAAAAAGCCTGAATTCCTAGGAGCACTACAGATTGCAAATTGTTTCCCTCGATCGTTTCGCATGCAACAACAGTGACATTTCCAAGGCCTCTTTGCGCGAGTGCTTCACTGCACTGCAGCGTGTAAAGTGCACTTTGGCTACGATGGTTTGGGCTACAAGTTCTTGTTACAAGTTTGTTTGTTTGTTTGTTTTCTGAACACTAGCCGGTCTGGCGACCTGAAAGCATCTTTCATTACACCACCTCAGTGACTGTAAGTGTGTATTTTCTTCTGTCATTCTTAGTTTGTTACCGGTCCCTGGTGTCTTTTGAATGTGTTTTGGATGGATGAGTATTAGTAAGTAGACACGCGCCAGTCGTTGTCATCTCTTTGTTTGCCTGTCTCTCTTTCTCTGTCCCTCACCGTTTCTCTTTCTTTCTTCCCATCCGTTCCCTTCTCTTTCCGCCCCATCCCCCCCTTTCCCCGCCCACTCTGTCTCACTAGTGTTGTCACTCACACTCACACATACACACACAAGCTGTCATATGAACACAAACTTGCAACTCGCCAGACCAAAATAAAAAACATGACAATGTCTTTGTCATCCCGATTTGCCTATTCACGATCCGCCTATTCCCGATTCACCTATTCCCCACTCACCCATTCCCCTATTCCCTATACGCCCATTCCCGATTCGCCAATTCCCGATTCGCCTATTCATCATTCACCTATTTCTAATTCACCTATTCCCAGTTCACCTTTTCCGAATCGCCCATTCCCGATTCACCCATTCCCGATTCACCCATTCCCGGATTCACCTATTCCTGATTCCCGTTTCAGATTTACCCATTCCCGTTTCCCCTTTTCCCGATTCACCTATTTCCGATTTGCGTATTCCTGATTCGCCCATTCCCGATTTGCCTGTGCCTGATTCGCGTATTTCCATCTTTTCGCTCTCATTACTGATTCGGGCCTGCCGACATCTATGATGATCCACATTCATCGATTCTCATACATGTCGCCTCTGCCCTTGTAAATATGTCGGTTGCACATATTCACGAAAATCTTCCGCAACTCAGAATTAGTTTGGAATTACAAGTGTTACGCTTTTGTTCATAAAAAAAAGAAACATGTGTGTGTGTGTGTGTGTGTGTGTGTGTGTGTGTGTGAGAGAGAGAGAGAGAGAGAGAGAGAGAGAGAGAGAGAGAGAGAGAGACAACAACTAAATTGTGATACATTCGCTGAAGTGCTACTTCTAAAGGTGAATTCACGGACGAATGTTTCGCCATGTCTTAATTAAGACCCGGTTGAGAATTGCAAGTTTTACGCTAAATAGGTGAAAAGGGAAAGGCGGGTAGGCGAAACGGGATGAAGAGTCACACTCTCAGGAGGCCAGCGAGTGTGGCGGCACCATCAAAGGGTAGGTGTGTGTAGTAGAGGGAATAGGCAAATCACACCCGCTCCGTCCCGACCAGTCGCTGAGAAAGCAAGCACACACACACACACACACACACACACACACACACACACAGCGAAACACACACACACACATAAACGCGCACACAAATCACGCGCGCGCACACACACACACACACACACACACACACACACACACAGATGGGCTGCGGATGCGAAGGTAATGAGATGGGGAAAGGAGAAGGAGAAAGCGAGAGCTCTAGGTGGGTAAAAATGGGATCGTTGCTGGAAGGGGGAAGAAGAGAAGTGAGGGGGAAGGGGAGAAGGGGTGGGGTGGTGGAGGATCGGGTGGGGGGGGGGGGAAGGGGGGAGGGGGGGGGGGACAAAGACGAAGACAGAAAAAACGCGGAGCTGTGGTCGAGTGGATGTTATCGAGGCGTGACGAGAGTGAGCATGGGCAGATAAACGATAGCAGGTGAACTTCTGGCTGGAAATAGGAAAACCCATCTCTCTCTCTCTCTCTCTCTCTCTCTCTCTCTCTCTCTCCTCTCTCTCCTGTCTGTGTGTGTGTGTGTGTGTGTGTGTGTGTGTGTGTGTGTTTTGTGTCATTTTTCTGTCTCCCTCTAGCTGGCTGTCTTTGTCAGTCAGTCTGTCTGTCTGTCTGTCTGTCCCTCTCTGTCCGTTTCTGTACGTCCATGTCTCTGTCTGTCTGTCTGTCTGTCTGTCTGTCTCTCTCTCTCTCTCTCTCCTCTCTCTCTCTCTCTCTCTCTCTCTCTCTCTCTCTGTGCCTCTGTCCTCCCCCCCCCCCCCTCTCTCTCTCCCCATATATATATATATATATATTTCCCCTATATGCACCCGACAGACACAGAGATGGAGAGAGGCCAAAGAGAAGGAGGTCAAGAGAGAGAGACAGACAGACAGAGAGAGAGAGAACAGAGACAGAGAGGAATAGACAGACAGAAAGTTGGACCAGAGAGAGAGAGAGAGAGAGAGACAGAGAGGAATAGATAGAGAGGAAGTTTTGGCCGAACAGACAGAGAGAGAGAGAGAGAGAGAAAGACAGAGACAGGGAGAGAGGAATAGAGAGAGAGAAAGTTGGGCCAGAGAGAGAGAGAGAGAGAGAAAGACAGAGACAGAGAGAGAGGAATAGACAGAGAGAAAGTTGGGCCAGAGAGAGAGAGAGAGAGAGAGAGAGGGGGGGGGGGGGTCGGCAAGGTGGAGAGGCTGAAGGAAGTGGTGTAGTTGCAAATGGGCCGGAGCCATCATGTCTCTTGACCCATGGTCGAATTCACGATTTAATTTACTCGGGTTTATTAACTCAGCCAACCTGGCCGTGATGTGGCGTCGGTTTAATTTCTTGTGTAATTAACAGAACACCTTTCCTCATCTTTATCGCTTGTGACGTGTACGGGTTTTACCATATGCTGTCTCTGGCTTTCTGTCTGTCTGTCTCTGTCTCTCTCTCTCTCTCTCTCTCTCTCTCTCTCTCTCTTTCTCCTCTCTCACGCACGCACGCACACACACACACACACACACACACACACACACACACACACACACACACACACACACGCACGCACGCACGCACGCACGCAAGCGCACGCACACACACACACACACACACACACACACACACACACACACACACACACACACACACACAGAGTGTTTCCTTCAAAAGTGATGATTAAATGAAAGAAGAAAATGAGAAAACGACAACACACGCGCGCGCGTATACATTCATACACAAGAAGTGTGTGGAAATAAAACAAAAATTCAGCCAAGAAATTATTGACCAAACAGACGAGAAATAAACAGGACAAAACCCCGATTAAACGAAACCAAACCTCCTCCCTCCCTCCCCCCCCCCCCCCCCCCCCCCCCCCCCCCCCCCCTCCCTTTTTTTTCAGTCTGCGGTAGCCGTCCTTGTCCATACAGCGACACTCGATGTCATGAAGAACCTCGACGACAACGTCCACGATGCCCCTGCCGACCGCTCGAGACGTGATGCCCTGCCGAAAGGTTTCCTGGACCTCCTGCATCATCTGTCGACCATCTTCAGCCCCGGGTCCCCGACCTTCAAACTGCTGAACAGCCTCAGCTCCTATGACAAAGAGTCTCCAGACCCCAGCAAGATCAGCCTCAAATCATCAAGGTGGTGCCGCCGCCACCACCCAAGGCTTTACAGAGCGTCATCATCTCCTCCTCCACCACGTGCGACCCCCCCGTGCACGAGCGGAAAACAGTGCTGCCTCCTCAAGCCTGGGTCATCCACCCTTCTGTGAAAGCATGGTGCTTTCCGGTTACGGTGAGAGGGTTTTTTTCAGGTTGGGAGGTAGGGGGGGGGGGGGGGATTTTTTTTTTGTTGTTATTTTACTTTTCTGTTTAACTTTTTGGGTTTTTTTTTTTTTGTGTGTGAGAGAGAGAGAGTGAGCAGCGCGCGCTTGTATGTGTATACGTATGCATGACTTTGTGTGCGTGCGCACACGCGCGGATAATACTTGAAGAAAAGAATCAGCGGTACTTTATCATACTTTACAGGATCATTTGTAACACCAATATCCAAGAGCGCGTCAAAGTCGACATCCCATAAGATGTCGCTAAAACAAAACTCGAAAAGAAACAATCGTTCGCAAACAAATAAACCAGTACTAACATGATGAGTTCACAATAAAAAGCTGGGTCAGCGCAACTCCACAACTATACCCTCATCGCATTCACTGCCTGTGGGACAACGCATCTTGTCTGCTACAATAAGCTAAGCTAGCGGACCACTCCCTGCCCAACCCTCTTCGTCCGAAGTCCTCCCACAGCCGTCCAATTTCTGTTTTAATTAACAAAATTTTGCCCAAAGCGCCTGATCAAACTGTTGTCCTTTTTTAACAGAATGGTCAAACATTCAAACGGTTGTGTTGGCTGCTTTCCTCTCTCTCTGTCTCCAACTCTTTACGTCCCTTTATATCTGTATTTCTCGCTCTGTGTGAGTGTGTGTGTGTGTGTGTGCGCGCGCGCGCGCGCGCGCGCGCGTGTGTGTGTGTGTGTGTGTGTGTGTGTGTGAGTGCGTGCGTGCGTGTATGTATGTGTGCGTACGTGCGTGCGTGCGTGCGTGCGTGTGTGTAATGTATGTGTGTGTGTGTGTGTGTGTGTGTGTGTGTGTGTGTGTGAAATTTTCTGAAGGAACTCCTGTGACATTCTATATATTTCTTGCTCTGCCTGTTTATCTATCTCTTTGACCACCCCCACCGCCACCTCCTCCCTTCTTATCTCTGTTTCCCGCCTTCTCTCAGTCTTTTCTCCCGGCTCTCCAACTCCCCCACCCACGTTTCTGTATCCCTCTACCTCTTCCAGCCTCCTCCTTTCTCTCTCTCTCTCTCTCTCTCTCTCTCTCTCCATTTCCATTTTGTGTATGCCTCTCTCGACCACTCTCCCTTCTCCCTGACCTCTAAGTCGACCCCACTACTAAAGTTTGTGCACTTCTCTGATTTTCTCTGTATATGTCTGTCTGTCCTGTTAGTAGTCGACCCTCTCTCTCTCTCTCTCTCTCTCTCTCTCTCTCTCTCTCTCTGTCTCTCAGTTAGTCTCTCTCTCTCTCTCTCTCCTCTCTCCTCTCTCTCTCTCTCTCCTCTCTCCTTTGTTTCAATTCAAGAAAAAAGGTAGGACGTTTGGAAATGTTTCGTTTGAAGAGTGACTGCACTGCAGCACTCAAAGAAGGTCCTTGGGATGGATTATGATGTTTCTGTGCATGATGATGAAGAACAGGAGATTCGGAAGAAGAAAACAATTCAAAGCATGCCAATGAAAAGAAGAATCGGGTTCAGATTTATAACATCATCACCACTTTGGCTTCACAAGGGGAGTATTGTGCATGTTAATGCCTGTATTGTTTTCATTGTTTTGTCGCTGAGGAGGCTTATTGCCGAAAATTTCTTGTCTCGTTTTGTGTCGTTCATTAAAGTGCGTTACTTCACACTTTGTTTTGTGTGCTCTTTCTGCTTTTTTCGTCGTGTTTCGGTAACGCTGCAGTTTGTTTCTTTTGCCTTTATAACATCATCATTTGAAAACGTAAGAAAGCAGAAGGTCCACGCGGTATTTGTCCGAAATATTCAAGTCTCGAGGAATATTCTTTTTTTTTTCTTTTTTTCGCGACTTTCCAATGTTTCAGTTCGATCGGGTCTGTCACGCTTGCTTTGCACAAGACAGGTAGTCTGCACAGACCAGATATCTATGGGGGCACCTGGCGGCGAATGACGTGGTAAATATTACAGGTATATCATCAAATAGAGTTCATCCAGCTGGATTGGAACCAACGGGACTCTTATGAGAATTTTGAGCCTGCTTTCCAAAAGACTGCTCGACGTTCGATCACATATTTAAGCTATTCTGAAAGTTCAGCAATGAGAAATCATATGTAGCCATATGAGAGCGTTCCATTTAATATTACTGTGTCCCGTTTAACAAACATCTAACAACAACAACAACAAATTCGTTGGCCATTAAAAGTGTTTATAGACACGAA
>JADBJO010005070.1:32500-37500 GCA_016801955.1 Conus betulinus | reverse complement strand
GTGTGTTAAAAACATCTGGGATTGTTCCGCCGTTAAATTCACGTTACTTTTTGCGAAAAGATGACATATTAACCTCCGAGTGAAAGTGGAAAGTAAGGGGGCCCAGAAGTATCCATCAACCGTTTCTGTCTGTCCCTTCGACAAACCTTCCATAAGATTTTTCAGGTTTGTGTGTATAGTGAATGGATAGCAGGTAAATCTAGAAGTACAAAATGAAGGAAGAGTAAGGAAAAAGCCTACACACGCGCGCGCAGAGTTTGTAACCTCTCTCTTTGGAATGCTGTTTTTCACGCGTTCAATTTAGGTTGATGTATGGATAGATAGATAGACAGACAGACAAGTAGATTTTTAAATATTTTTTTCGGACTACGCCGTGGGCTGTTGAGAAGTTTGCACCCGCTCAAATGTCACCGGTGACATCAATACAGACAAAACAAGAAAAAAAAAAACACTTTTTTTTTCCTAATGTTTATTTACGTATTTTTATTAGTATAAAACATCAAGATTTGAACAGCAACACGTTAGAGCTTATGGTGCGTCCAAAACAATTTAAATAAGTTGTTCGTCAAAGACAATGACAGAAGACTTCGAATTCAAAAACTGATCTTAACATGGTTTCAAAACGAAGTGACGGGGCGGAAATTGGAGCAAAATTTAGGGGAAAAAAATAGAGGGGGTTAGTTACCACCAAGCACACAGGCATAATTAAAGTACATTTTTGGTTTTGCGTCGAATATGAGAAGAAGTGGTTTCTCGTTTTTCGTGTTCACTCTCCTACATGTTACTTGCCTTTGCCTGAAGAAGAACCGAAGGTCGAAATGCATTGTGTTTTGCCCTGTACTTTATTTGTTTGTGTCCTTGGCGGTGACCAACCCCCTCTCTTTCTAAATTCTCTTAACATCATTAACTACCAGTGAATGGATGAATTAGCTGTACCCACTCTCAAAGTCCCTTCCCAGCTGCTTTCTTCCTATCTCCTATGAACGTTTTAGCGGAGACGTAATGAACATGACGTTTCGTTTGCAGTTCCAACATTCGCCTGGCGATACCAGTGCATTTGATTATACCCGGGTTTTTGTTTTGTTTTTTTAAGGCGTTCGCTATTTTAGATGTTTTTTTTTTTTTTTTTCATTTTGCCTTAAGCCTTCGGCTTCCATAATGCTCTCTAATTCACTTGGCTTACGCGATGGAACAGGCTGCTTGTTTTTTTTGTTTTATTTTGTTTTTTTTGTTGTTTTCAGTAGTGTGAACACGCATCTTCTTTTCCATCCCGCTTCAATTTCGGTTTAGTCAAAGAGGTCTCACGGCGTGCGGACGGACTACCCCATACACTCAGCAGAATCCCTGGTCATTCTTAGTGTGCAAGGGAACTCAAGAAACGAATGAAGAAACGATACAAGAGTCGACAAGAGGGCACAGAGACCAGGTTTGGTAGGTGCCCGGACCGACGCTTCGACCCAGCGTGTCCGACCACTTCCCCTTAATAAAATGCTTAAACCGGCATGCGCGTGCACTCGCACACACACGCGCGCATGCTTGTGTGCGTCCGATGCCCTTCCACCTTTTCCCCTGTCCCACACACACACACACACACACACACACACACATGCGCGTAAGCACACGGCAAATCTGGTTCGGCGGGCCTGCATTCGTCGCTTTTTTGCTGTGTACTTGTAACTTGCCCTTTTCATTTTTTTTCTCGTATGCCCATCGATCTGAAAATTTCGTTCAATGTGCTGTATATATACATATGTAAGTTTGTTTGCAATCAACTTGTAGGATTGTTCCAAATCCACTCTACAGCAAGGTTAGACTGTTTGAGAACGTAATCTCTCTCTCTGTTTCTCGCTCTCTCTGTCTGTGTCTGTCTGTCTGTCTGTCTGTCTCTCTGTCCGTCTGTCTGTCTGTCTCTTATTCGTGTTGCGTTTGGCATTAACGTGTCGTCGTATTGGTCGTTTCGCAGATTCTCTTCACCGCCTTCAGTAATATTTTGGAGGCCACAGGGCTATAGCTGCTGTTGATGTGGATTTTGTGTTGTGTATGTTGTCTTGTACAGCGGTTATATTGTTTTTCAGATCATAGATGTAACATTAGTGACTCACTCTCTCTCTCTCTCTCTCTCTCTCTCTCTCTCTCTCTCTCTCTCTCTCTCTCTCTCTCTCTCATCTCTCTCTCTCTCTCTCTCTCCTCTCATCTCTCTCATCTCTCTCTCTCTCTCTCTCTCTCTCTCTCTCTCTCTCTCTCTCTCTCTCTCTCTCTCTCCCACCCCGCGAGGCCCGCGTCCCATGCTCTTATTTTTCTGCATTTCTAATACTCGTCAGCTTTTATATTATCTAACTGCCGACGGCTGGATCTTTTAGTTGGTGGCATGAATGTAATAAAAAATCTTGTTGATTGAGATAAAACATCTGCAATAAAACTGAAGTCAATTGAAAAATACGCGTGCGTTTGTGTTGCTCCTCTCTCTCTCTCTCTCTTCTCTCTCTCTCTCTCTCTCTCTCTCTCTCTCTCTCTCTCTCCATGTCTTTGTCAGTCTGTCTCTGTATGTCTTTTTGTTTGTTTGTGTGTCTGTCTGTCTCTCCTGTCTCTCTCTCTCTCTCTCTCCTCTCTCTCTCTCTCTCTCTCTCTCTCTCTCTCTCTCTCAGTACAATCAGTACACGATAATGTAAGTTTTCAAAGAGAGTACTGTGCAATCTAAACCGTCCTTTCCGTCTTCTTCAGATCTTCTTTACCATCATCTAAGAAGAAGAAAAAAGAAGAAGAAGAAAAGGATAAGAAAAGCGCCAGGGAGAAAATGCATTTTTTTGACCAGCAGAACCTAGATGCATTCACTGCCGGGTTTTATACCCATACACCACAAATCTGTTAATAATAGGAAAGAAATGAGCTCTCTCGGTCTCTCTCTCTCTCTCTCCTCTCTTCCATAGCCTCGCCATCTGTAACCCTCTCTCAAATGACTCTCACGCCGCTCTCCGTCTTCCTGGGTTACAACCAGCTACACTCAGCCTCCTTCTATTGCCGTCCCAGAACCAGCATTCCGCAGGGAGCCATCAGTTTTCTGATCATCGGGGACTTTCAGCAGAGGCAGATGTCTGTTCTGAGTCACTGTGATGCCACTGTGGGTCAGCTCTCTCGCCGCTCTCTCACTCTCCCATGAGCTCAACGTACCGGGACGACTTGACTGCAAAAACTCACCGTGGACATGTCCATGGAGGGGAAATCGGAACTGGGGTTCACCGTGAGAGCAGGGTAAGAAGGGCCACACACGTTGAAAACATTGTAGATGGTAATCCATCAGGACTAGTGGAATGACCAAGACGTGCTATTGAGAGACCCAGTCTGGTCTGGGATACGCCCCACGGCATGGCTGTACTGTTCGCCCCCATTTTTATGATGTAGTCCGGGCGTCAATCGGGCCTGAGGGAAACAGCTACCTGCAGTGTTGGTCAGGGAAATCTGAGCAGCATTCTCGGACAGGTGTCCACTTGTGAAAAGAAGTTGACCATATGGTTTCCGATTCCTATTTGATCCTCCCTGCCTCCCCCCCTCCCCCTTGCCCCCTCCCCCCCCCCCCCCCCTCCCCCGCCATCCCCCCATCCCCAACCCTACCCCAACCTCCGTCCTCGGAGTACTCAGCTCTGAGTAAAAACCACACGCACCCTGAAATATGAGCTAAGCTGCTGCGTGGAACAGGAATTCAGAGAATGGGTGACGTTGTTTTATATCTCCAAGATCTACCCCTCCACCCATCCACACCCACCCCTAGCCACCACACACACACACACACACACACACACACCACACACACACACACATACGCACGCACGCGTGCGTACACGCACATCTAATGTGCAGCAAGGAGCATTACAAAAAAAGCATCAGGAGATTCATGAATTAACTGTCTCCTATATCATTGCTCAGCTGGGTTGGCGCCTGTTATTTCATTGTAAAAATCCCTACGAAGACATTCTGTCCACCATCCACCCCCCTGCCTACCAACCACTCTCTCTCTCTCTCTCCATCTCTCTCTCTTCTCCTCCTATCCCACCACTCTTGACTCTCTTCTCGTCTCTCATCTCGTCTGGTTGAGCGCCGTGGCTATTCATCTCCCCTAATGCCCTCCCTTCGTCTGACAGTCTCTCTGTCCACCATCCTCATACGTCACTCTCCTCCTCCCTACCACCTCTCTCTCTCTCTCTCTCTCTCTCTCTCAAACTTTTTTCGAGAGCGAGATCAAAGCATGCTTATCGCTTCTTCTGGAGGGTTCCACAGTTGTGAGGAGCCGTGGATGAGGGCTTTTAATGTGACACTTCAATCAATCACGCTAATTTGCTGTGGCGTGCTTTGGCTTAGAGCATTACCAGCAATGCGCGAGGCCCCCGTGTTACCTCACGCTTTGGCTTACAGGCAGTCCGTGCAATCCTTAGATTGCCTAACGTCGGTTACCAGCCATCCGTGCTTTTTTGTTTGTTTTTTGTCATTTTGCCTGAAGTTTTAGTTTCCAGCGATCCGTGAAATCCTCATGTTGCCTGATGTTTTGGAAACCAGCAAACCAGTGCAATCTTTTTATTGCCTAACGTTTTGGTTCTAGCAATCCGTGCCATTCTCATATTGCCTGAGGTTTTGGAAACCAGCAAACGATGTAATGCTTATGTTATCAGACGTTTTGATTTCTAGCAATCCGTTCAATCATCATGTTGCCTAATGTTTTGAATACCAGCAATCCAGAGCAATCCTCGTATTACCTAACGTTTTGGGTTCCAGAAACCGTAGGAATCCTGACATTGCCTAAGGTTTTCGGGACCAGAAATCAAGGTAATCCACATATTGCCTACTGTTTTGATTACCTATAATCGGTGCAATCCACACTAATGTCTGCAATCCATATGCTGTCTGCAATTCACATGTCTGGAATCCACATCCACACATTGTCTGCAATCCACACATTGTCTGCAAATCAAACACAGTGTCTGCAATCCATCCACATTGTGTGGGCATTG
>JADBJO010005070.1:15000-20000 GCA_016801955.1 Conus betulinus | reverse complement strand
GAGAGAGGTTTAAAATAAGAGAAAAAGAAACAGACAAAAAAAAAAAATCAAAGCAGAACGCTTGACGAGTTTTCGCTTCTGCTTTTATTATTTATAGCTATATTTACGTTTTCGTTTGTGTCACAGCGTTTCAGTTTGTGGGCGAAGCGCAGCGTGCATAGCGTCTTTTCTTAGAAACCGATAAATCTCGCTGAGGCTTTCTGTTCCATACACAGCCCAATGCTCTATCCTTGATTCAGAGGCCTGGGACTTACTTCATACGTAAGCTGTGAACCAGCAAGTGTTTCCTGTTGAAGAGTTGATTGTAAACAAAGACATTGTTTATGTCTCTAGTTCATGAAGACCTGAACGATTCTTTAAATTAGTCCTGTAAACTTCAATTATCTATTGATTCTCGTCTCTGCCTGTATAGCCGATCGACTCTCTGTTCCGCTTCATAAAACAGATGAAATAAACAAGTAGATATATGAATGAATGAATGAATGAATTAATTAATTAATTAATTAATTAAGCATTCGCCATGCATGATATTAAGTCTTGGATGTCAAGGGAACAAACTCCTCACTGAAGGCCCGGAGGGCTTTATCGACAACGGTTTCTACTGTGAGAGGTTAATGAGATGATCAGCAGCAATTAGCAGAGAAGGTATCAGCGTCCACAACGACCACAGCCCTTCATGCTGCGGCAAGGAGATCGACTCTATCGGGCAATCATTGACAGGTGAAGGAATCAGTGGACACAGGCAGAATTCCTGAGTTTTAATGTGTTGAAAAGTCAAGAGGAGACAATTTACAATTTGGGACTCGCCGCACGATGTGCCTTAGGCTGAGTCATTTGGGGAGTGGTCAACCAGTGTGTGACAGATCCATGTCCATGGACAGTTACCTAAAGAATAGGTTTGCTTCTTTTCGTCTTTGTCTATCTAGTATTCCTATACGACGAGAAAAAAAAAAAAACAAAAAAAACTCGAATTTAGGTGCTGGTGGGATGATCCAGAGAAGAACTGTTCTCTACTGCCGAACAAACCAGCTGGAGCAATCCTGCACCACGCTTGGAAGCCTGCGCTGTGTTCACACGCAAAGAACGTTCCATTAAGACGTTAAGGGACAGAACTGCTCCCTGGCAGATGCCATTGTGTAATGGCCACTGGAAGTGACACGACAGAACCTCCACGGGAGCGTTCCCATGGGTGTACCCGCGCATATTAGTTCATGACTGCTGAGCGCATCGGCGAAAAACGCCACCGTCAAGCAACTGTCGCGTACATCCCGCAGCGTCTGTCGTTGCTCTTTCCCATATGGTGCTGTAGCGATGTTATTATCTTCCAGTCTCTTCATCCCAAACTGGCATGGTCAAATAGCCAGCAAAGGGAGTTTATCGAGAACACGGCCCAACCCTGACACAAAGAGAGGTGTGTCTCCCTTGGAACAGGATACCGCTTTTCGTGTGGTTAAGTAGCTTAGGAGAGAGAGAGAGAGAGAGAGAGAGAGAGAGAGAGAGAGGCTTTTAAGCAAAAGAGAAATACGCTGCTGACTGCATCATATACAGCGTCTGACCATTAGTGTGTGGCAATGCTGAATTATACATTGGGTCTGTCTATTGTGTCTATGGCAATGTCTTTCAAATTGTCAACTGCTCTTCACAGAGACGTTACTTTCAGTCATATCCAGGGCTATAAATAAAAGGCTTCAGAAAGCTGACCACTGAGAACGTCACTGAAATTAACTCTAAATAAAGGAAAGACTTCATGAACACTGAACATCAAGAATATTACTGTTAGTAACTCTAAATAAAGGAAACGCTTCAGAACACTGAACACCAGGTATGTTTCAACTCTAAATAAATGAAAGACTTCATGAACACTGAACATCAAGAATGTTACGGAAAGTAACTCTCTAAATAAAGGAAACACACTTCATGGACACTGAACATCAAGACTATTACTGTTAGTAACTCTAAATAAAGGAAACGCTTCAGAACACTGAACACCACGAATGCTGATGAAAGTAAACACTGATTAAAACGAAAGGTTCCAGAATACTGACCTTGGACAGTGTCACAGAAAGTAACACTAAATCGATGACCAACCGCCGTGGTGCAGCGTTTAGCGTAACCGATCTCTGGCTGGGAGGACGTGGGTTCAATTCCCATCAGAACCGATGGCTGTGGGATCCCCCGGCCCCGACCCACTCCTACGCAGGGTTGAGTTTGCTATGGACACAGCTGGGAAGACTACACAGTCGAGTTTCATCCACTTAACGGATGCGTTTCTGACAGTGTTGCTCAGATTTCCTGACCAACACACTGTAGGGGTCTGTATGTCCTCACCTTCAAAACACTTACTTTTACACTTCTTTCGTCGAAGCCACAATGGATGCCAGTTTCGGTAGCGGCACAATGTCATACACTTCGGCTATCATGTTTTGTTCCCGCTGGATTTCATACAACTTCTTGAGTAATTTCAATTCTTGTCTTTAACGACAGGCCTTTGCGACGTGCAGACGCCATGATAAATGGCCTTTTGAATTGAAGCCTGGCACCCCGACACCCTCCTTCTCCTGCACCCCGACACCCTCCTTCTCCTGCACCCCGACACCCTCCTTCTCCTGCACCCCGACACTCTCCTTCTCCTGCACCCCGACACCCTCTTCTCCTGCACCCCGACACCCTCCTTCTCCTGCACCCCGACACCCTCCTTCTCCTGCATCCTGACACCCTCCTTCTCCTGCACCCCACCCTCCTCTCTCTAGCATGTCTCCTCCGTCTACAGTCGCTGAACTTGCTTCCACCTGAGTCGACTGCTCTGCTTCGACAATCACTGGCATTCGCGTTACAGATCATTACAACACGATTTTCTTGATTACGAATTACAGAGGTGACGTTTGTCAAACAGATCATTACAACACGATTTTCTTGATTACGAATTACAGAGGTGACGTTTGTCAAACAGATCATTACAACACGATTTTCTTGTTTACGAATTACAGAGGTGACGTTTGTCAAACAGATCATTACAACACGATTTTCTTGATTACGAATTACAGAGGTGACGTTTGTCAAACAGATCATTACAACACGATTTTCTTGATTACGAATTACAGAGGTGACGTTTGTCAAACAGATCATTACAACACGATTTTCTTGATTACGAATTACAGAGGTGACGTTTGTCAAACAGATCATTACAACACGATTTTCTTGTTTACGAATTACAGAGGTGACGTTTGTCAAACAGATCATTACAACACGATTTTCTTGATTACGAATTACAGAGGTGACGTTTGTAAAACAGATCATTACAACACGGTTTTCTTGATTACGAATTACAGAGGTGACGTTTGTCAAACAGATCATTACAACACGATTTTCTTGATTACGAATTACAGAGGTGACGTTTGTTAAACAACAAACATACAGTGAAAAAAAGTACTGTGTGCTTTTAAATCTGCCTATGTGAACCTGTGTAAGAAAATGAAACAAGCTCAGTTATACAGTTAGTCAAAGACATGTATAGACGTGTAAACTCTGTTTAGAGCAATGCATAAAGAGCTCTACAGTGCAGATAGTAGGCTGATACTCCTCATCCCACGAGAAAAACATGCGGATCGTATGAAGCGAAACATATCACAGCGAACTAACCAACCATTTTTGAGACAAGTCACCACATCGTTATATCCGGCTTGAACTCTTCGCGGGGCTGGACGCAATGATTCGCTATAGGCGGCTGCTTTGTTGAAACCGGGCGTGATTGCTCGCTGGGGACCCCCAAACCATTTCGTTATAAGCGGAATTTCGTTAGACCCGGATTTCGTCACATCCGACGGATTTTTAGTCATGTAGAGACGGATTTTTGCTGGGACCAAGCCTTTCGCTTTGTTATATCCGGTATTCGTTACATCCGACTTCAATATTAGCAGCTTCGACTCTGTGTGTGTGTGTGTGTGTGTGTGTGTGTGTGTGTGTGTTGTTGTTGTTGTTGTTGTTGTTGTTGTCTTCAATTTAACGTCTTTCCACATTAAGTGATATTAGACGAAGGGAAAGGGTTTGGAGAGGGGGAGCATGAGGAGGAAGTGTGTGTGTGTGTGTGTGTGTGTGTGTGTGTGTGTGTGTGTGTGACTAGGGACGGGGGCTGAAATGAACGGCAAGGGTTTGCGGGTTCGAATCTGCACCGGGCCGTTTCGGTACAGGGGGATTTTTCCCTCGGAGTCAATATTGGTTCAGAGTCCATTTCCCCACACAGTACTTCGAATGAGACTATAAGCCGAGGTTCCGTATGTGAACGCAGCATAACATCCCGCACACACGTGAAATCCCATCACCAACTTTCGGAAGAGAAGGCCAGTTTGGCTGTTGGTATGGACGATATGTTACACATAGCATGCACCTTCCCCGAAGCTGGAGTACGGCTGCCTTCACGGCAGGTAAAAAAAAACAGTCATACACACAAAACTCCACTCCCTTTGCTGGTGGAGTAATCCTTTGTCTATACAGGGAGCGTCTGCAGGAGTATCAGCTTGCGTACGCAGGAAAAAAGAAAAGAAAAAAAAAGATGAAAAAGAGTTAGAATAAGTTTCGCAGTTTCAGAACAATCTTGCTGATTAATTTTAACACGCCAAAAGACGGCGGTTTGGATAATGACTTCCTCGACGGAAATAGGTAACAATGTGAACTGGAACATCATGCCGTGAAATGAATATCTTATCATTCCGTTTTTCAACGGGATGTGTTGCCATAGCAAAACTGAGCAGACGTACGCGGTCAAAAAGTAAGCATACTAGTCGCTGCTTTCATCGGAACAAAACAAAAAACAAAAAAAAACAAAAAAAAAAAAACAAACACCTGAACGTAAGGTAATCAGAAATAACTTATGCTAAATAACGACATAAATGTTGGTAGACGTATGTATTGTGAAGACAATACTAATGAAATGAAACCCAGCTATGTTTGTTCCTATGATCTAACAATCAAAGGCTCGTAACTCTGTCAATACAGCGTACTTG
>JADBJO010005070.1:0-2500 GCA_016801955.1 Conus betulinus | reverse complement strand
TGGAAAGGAGGGGCCCAGAAAGAAAAGTCACAGGGAAAAGCGATGAATGAAACAACAGTAGTAGTGGAGAAGATATCAGTTGTGACCAGACCTCCAACACACCACCGAAGTGGCTGACCAACTTTTATGTGACGAATCCATTATACCAACATGAAAAATGCTGACTGTATCAAAGTGTTTTCGGTTTTTTTTTTTTTTTTTTTTTTTCTAGTTATCAAAATACAGACGGCTATACGCCATTTGAAAACAAACATTCCATGACAAAGTCACATTACTAACTTCATATATCGAAGGAAACTCAATGTACGGAATGTAAATTATTTCAGAACCTTACATGCTTCCGTAGTCAAATGGTTTCTGTAAAATCTATTTTTTTCCTAGCCGTTCGATGTGTTATTATTGACAGCCTTGTTGGATGTGTCAACTCCGCCACTTCCCACCCTCCCTCCCCATCAAACAACCACCCTCCTCCTTCCCCCCCCCCCCCCCCCCCCCCCCCCCTCCTCATCTTCCAGTGAGTGATGTTATGATTGCGAACTGATGTGAACTCATTTTTGTTGACAGTATCAGTTTTTCAAGATATATTCTTGGGAAGGGGGGAGAGGTGAGAGGGGGAAGGAGGAAGGTCGTATAATCATGAATTAGTGAATGCACGTGAAATAAAAGATTTATGAATTGCGTGTGTGCGTGAGAGGTGAGAGGGGGAAGGTGGAAGGTCGAATAATCATGAATTAGTGAATGCACGTGAAATAAAAGATTTATGAATTGCGTGTGTGTGTATGTGTGTGTGTGTGTGTGTGTGTGTGTGTGTGTGGATGAGCGCGCGCGCGTCTCTGTGTATAGTGCAAAGTGCATTTGCCATTCCAGAAAAAAATATTGAATATATTTGGATAGACCTCGATCATTACTATAAAACTGTGGTGTGCACGTCGATCTTCCACACAACCATACCAAGCTCATCAGTCTGACCTAAACCCTTGACCATACGCCACCCAAGAAAACAGCCAGAAAAAACCAGCATCCTAGAAAGGGCCGTAACCATCATCTGTGCAGGGAATGGACTAACTGAGCAGGGTTGGGGTCCTTTCCCTCGGGCTCTTCTGTTTGGGTAACAGTTGTCTCGATCAGAGATCTGCTGGCCTCACTGTGTTGACTGTACAGGGCTGTTTGTTGACCCGCTTAGCATTGAACATGGGCCGACCCGTGACACCACAACGGACGGGCGCCAGGACAGATGCTGAAGGGAAGGCAGGGATCTCCACTCTCCCCAATCATGCTCGACAGGGTAGAGGGGTCGCGACCTAGTCCAGTCCTCTTTGTGGTCCATCCATGTACTTTTTTTTTTTTCTTTGTTTTTTTTCTTTTTTTTTTTAGTTGTTGAAATGCTCCCTTGTGGACGTCTACCAGCCACGATGCCTTGCAAGATGGTTTGGGACAGATGGGAGTTCTTGGAAGACTACATGCATGTCACCTATCACCTATCGTCTATTCCGGTGTCTTGAAGACCATTGAGGCGCCACAGAAGAAGACTTCGTAGCCAGCTTCCTCCACTTCCCCCGGTTCTCAGACGCTCTTAGGCAGTTGTTGGGTGTGTGGGCCAGTCCATGCACTGATGTTGTCCTCCCATCTCTTCCTCTGTCTTCCACTCCTTCTGCCTCCTCGAATTGTTCCTCGTAGAATGGTTGTTTTAGTAAGTCCTGATGATCTTAATACACAACCATGCCTTCTCGTTTTCCTTGTTTTTCACTAAGACAACAGGTCTAATTATGGTCCAGAGGCTTGCCTTACTCTGCTCTGGACCTCCAAGTTGGTAATGGGGTCTTTGTATGAGATGCCAAGGATCTTGCGGAGGCATCTTATCTCTAATGCCTGAATCCTTCTCTCAAGTTCAGCTGTCAGAGTCCACGTCTCACAGGTGTAGAGAAATAGGGCAATGACCAGGGTGCGCGTCAGTCTGATCTGGGAACTGATTGTGATGTTTCTGTCATTCCTGATGGGTCTTAGTGTGGACAGCGCTGCTGTCGTTTGCGCAACTTGGGACAGCACTTCAGGGTTTGATCCCCCTTCTGAAACAAATGCCCCCCCCCCCCCCCCCTCCGAGCTACTTGAAGCTGTCTCTCTTTCTAGTTCTCCTCTCGTGACAGCGATGTTGGCGCTGATGCCGTTGGGTTGTTGTTGGTCAGAAGCTGATGCCGTTGGTGTTGTTGGTCAGAAGTGATGCCGTTGGTGTTGTTGGTCATAAGCTGATGCCGTTGGTGTTGTTGGTCAGAAGCATGATGCCGTGGTGTTGTTGGTCAGAAGATGATGCCGTTGGTGTGTTGGTCAGAAGATGATGCCGTTGATGTTGTTGGTCATCTGATGCCGTTGGTGTTGTTGGTCAGAAGCATGATGCCGTTGGTGTTGTTGGTCAGAAGCATGATGCCGTTGGTGTTGTTGGTCAGAAGCTGATGCCATTGGTGTTGTTGGTCAGAAGCATGATGCCGGTTGGTGTTGTTGGTCA
>JADBJO010005069.1:167500-172500 GCA_016801955.1 Conus betulinus | reverse complement strand
CCCTAACGCCGACAGGCCGTTTACCGTACTACGGTTGCAGAGAAACGTTCAGACCTTTGATTATATTTAGCCCCGCACGGTCCAAGCGAATTATCCGGTGCCTGGTCCATGTTTTTTTTTAGTTTATTTACATACGGACACAGACAGACAGACAGACAGACAGACGGAAAGACAGACAGGCAGACAAGAACACACACACACACAAAACACACACACACACACACACACACACACACACACACACACACACACACACAGAGATAAAGATAGTGAAAGGTGTAATAATATTTGCCTGTTTCTTTGTGTGTGTGTGTGTGTGTGTGTGTGTGTGTGTGTGTGTGTGTGTGTGTGTGTGTGTGTGTGTGTGTGTGTGTGTGTGTGTGTGTGTGTGTGTGTGTGTGTGTACGTACGTACGTACGTACGTGCGTGCGTGCGTGGTGCGCGTGTGCATGCGTGCGTGGGTGGGTTGGCGGCTGGGTGCGTGCGTGCGTGCATACGTGTGAGTTTGTGTGTGTTCCTTAATAACAATAAACTGTTGTTCTAATTTATATGATAATTACTGTCCATATTAGCTTTGTGAGTTTTTGTTATGGTGTACGCGCCATTTTCTCTTTTTTAGGCGCGCGCGCGCGCGCGCGTGTGTGTGTATGTGTGTGTGTGTTTTTCGTGTGACCACATGTGCTAATTTTTGGAATGCATGCTAAATTTTAAATATCAGACGATGAGCAACATTTTTTTTTTTTTTTTGTGAACTAGTCCGTAACCTGTTCCTCGCGGGGGAAAAAGCAGACACATACAGGTAATGGCGTTATATAATAAAAAAACAAACAAAAAGCCTTACCAGTCATAATGATAACAGAAGGTCATCCAAGCCTGTCCTTGAAATTACCTCCGAACCCAACAACAATTCCCGCACCCGACCCGTCTGCGGTTCTGCGTAACGTCCCTGGTGTCCCTATCCGCAACGCTTTCCTGAAGGGAAAGGTTGCAAATCAGCGAACTCAAAGGTCACTGTTAGAAGCCCGTATCAGTCGAAGGTCAGAGTGGATGATTATTCCATCATGGTGAAGAACATCTCACATCTACCTTCAAGGCTTTACCAGCACGCTTTGTTAATAAGTAGGTCAGCTATGTGCTTAGTCTTGTCCATAGGACCTTCTTACCATTTTTTTTTGTTTTTGTTTTGCTCGTTTATTTATTTACTGCAGACTGTAGTCTCGTGGTTCAACAGTTGTGGCGAAGCGGATTCTTCTCTTTATGGTGCCTCCTTAATGAAAATGAAACAACTGGAACGAACAGGTAACTATACAGACACTGCATGTTTCGACCTATTGGTCCTTTTCAGCCAGGACAAATGCAATGAAAAAATGATTAAAACAAAAGGACGAACACACACTAATTTGTATCTCATCTGATCTCATTTGTCTCGCCTGAAGAAGACCATTAGGTCGAAACGTGTTGTGTCTGTTTTGTGGCTTTTTTTTTTTTAATATACCATTCGTTTGGCGGGCCCAGTAACACTGCTTTGCTCTTCATGCTTAAAATCGCGCCTGCAGGCATCCCACTTTTGAAAGCAACCTGACAACAAAAAACATCCACCTCCACCTCTAGATGAACATTTTAGCCTGGTCTGCATGAAATCGGGGTGCCTAACTGGCTTTGGTGCTTAGAGCACAGAGTTCACCGTCAAATGTTGCTAGTTTACCACACACACACACACCACACACACACCCACCCTGCCCCTGACGCCCGGCATAAATATTGCAATTTTGGCGTAGCAAGCTGAGGTGTAGAACAGTCACTCTTCTTGTCTGCGTACGTAACGTAACCTGAGGTGGCTGTGGACACGAACTCCTTTCCTGCGCTCCAGACGTACACTGAACACCCACCTGTGGCCCAGAGCCATGGTATGTGCACATACACCGTTGGTCCATTTTTTGCCCGGTAAAATGCTATGTGGACGTGCATTGTGCATCAGCCTATGGCCCGATACCATGCTATGTGGCTGTACGCTGTACGGCCTTAACACACGCTGTTTCACTCAACATTCCAAAGAAGCGGTTTGTGGGCCACGGAAGACATTGATGTTATTTTCCTCATACTTGTCGTTTCTGGGACTTCTAAAATAGACGGTGGAAATCGACGCAGACAATCCCATTGATGTGGACTTCGGGAAATACTGCATCCATATGCCAGCATCCACTTTTTTGGATAACGAGTTCTTTTATGTGCATAGCATAACCGCCCCCCCCCCCCCCCCCCCCCTTTTAAAAATAAAGGTTATGGACTTTAAGACCGTTGATATCTTTCTCTCCTACTTTCAGTCTTCGCAGTGATACATTTCTTTCGTGTTACATTCAGCCTTCAGCCTTCCATGTCTACCGTCACAAGGCAGACGTTTGTTCACTGAACGCTATGATCATTTTACATCCATTTTCAATGTTTCTTTTCATTGATCTTTACTTTTATTGGACTATTTTCATTAGCAGTGAATCTAAGTTAAAAAGAAAAAAAAAAACCTACTTTTGTTGCTTTTCAGTAAATTTTGTCCTCATACAGCTCGCAGATTCCAGTAGCAGTAAAAGAGTGAGCATAAAACTCTCGAAGGTAATAGGCTATGCCTGTGGTGTCCCTATCCCTAACCTGTTGTGGCGACTAACAAAGAGAATGCAATTTCCCGATGATATAACTTCAAACAATGTCAGGAACAAGCGATACATATTTGGTGGAAAACAAATCCTTGTCTAAACCTATTGCCCTTACAAACATTTACATCGAAGATTTAGATAACTTGAGATGAAAACCAAGCTGAATTAAAGGCTGTGTTCTGTGGCCCCTTTTGTTTAACATGTGTTGGTCTTTCCGTTTATATGTTTCATCCTTGTTTCTTTTTCTTTTAAAAAATCAGAATGATTCAAAAAAGAGGCGTGATGTATTCCATTACTTGAGAAACAAGAAATATTCCATTTATTTCCTACAAGATACACATTTTGAAGAAAAGATTGAAAAATACGTTTTAGCTGAATGGGGATATGCGGGTTATTTTTCAAATTACACGTCCAATTCAAGGGGGGTGGGAATATTGTTTAATAACAATTTTGAGTTCAAAGTCAAACGTGTCATCAAAGATAACTCGGGAAATTATATCATGCTACTTACTGAAATTCAGGAAAATACCTTTCTTTTTGTAAATATTTATGGACCAAACAGAGATGATCCGGAGTTTTATAACAACCTGAAACAAAAGATTTATGAGCTTGGTATTGAGAATATTATAATAGCTGGAGATTTCAATTTAGTCCTTGATCCAGCAAAAGATTATCATAACTATAAACATGTTAACAACCCTAAGGCAAGGGAAGAGCTCGAAAACATGATTGAAGATTTGGAATTAAGTGATATATGGCGAGAACTAAATCCAGAGTGTTTGCGGTATACATGGAGAAGAACAAACCCTTTTCAAACAGGCTAGATTAGATTTCTTTCTGATTTCAGACAAAGTAGTAACATTTGTAGATTATGTGGATATGAATGTGGATATAGATCAGATCATTCGAGAGTATACTATTGAAACTAAAATTTAATGAAAGCTCAAAACATAACACTTTTTGGAAATTTAATTCATCTCTTTTAAAAGACAACTTATATGTAAATGAGATAAATTCTGAGATAAGATCTGTTATAGATGAATATGCGATGAATGCAAATATTAATGATGTACCTGACGAAGAACTACGTTTTTCTGTTCCCGATGATACTTTTCTTGATTTCCTTCTTATGAAATTAAGATCAAAGACAATTTCATTTGCAACAATGAAAAAGAAGAAAATACAGGAAGAGGAAAATCGACTAGAATGTGACATTCGAAGATTAGAAACAACAAAGTTTATAAGCGAGGACGATATTAGAGCTATAGCAGCAAAAAAAAAGAACAATTAAAACATATTAGAGAAAAAAAAAATGGAAGGTGTCTTGCTACGATCAAGAGCTAGGTGGATAGCTGAGGGTGAGAAAGTAAGCAACTATTTTTGTATCTTGAGAAACGTCATTTTGTAAGTAAAAATATGTCTAGGATCACGGATCAGCAAGATAATGTTTTAACAACCCAGAAAGAGATTCTTCTAGAAGTTCAGAATTTTTATAGATTACTTTACGCAGAATCCGAAGTAGAAGATAGTGAAATAATGGATTTAGTAAACGATACACCATGTCTAAATGAAGCAGAAGCAAACGAGTTAGAGGGAGAAATTACTCTTGAAGAAGCAACTGATGTCTTAAAGAATATGAAAAATAACAAAAGCCCAGGCTCTGATGGATTTTCGACAGAGTTCTTTAAGTGTTTTTTTGGAAAAAAAAAAATGATTATTTGTTGTTATTAGAGCGTTGAATGCTAGTTTCAAAAGAGGAGAATTGTCTAGTGTGCAAAAAGAAGGGATTATTATATGTATTCCCAAGGGGGGACAAGCCAAGACAATATATAAAAAAAAACTGGAGACCAGTTTCACTTTTAAATGTAGTCTATAAAATTGGATCATCATGTGTTGCAAATCGCATAAAAAATGTTCTGCCAAGACTTATTGATGAAGACCAGACGGTTTCATTAGAAACAGATACATTGGTGATAACTTAAGATTGATATATGACACAATAGCTTACTTAGATCAAAATAATTTACCTGGATTGTTATTAAATATAGATTTTGAGAGAAAGCTTTTGACTCGATTAATTGGGGTTTTATGTCGAAGGTATTAAAAAAATTTGGTTTTCAGAAAGACATCTGCAGATGGATAGATACATTCTATAAGAATATTAAATCTTGTGTTGTTGTAAATGGTCAGGTTTCAAACTGGTTTGAAATTAAAAGAGGTTGTAGACAAGGAGACCCTATATCCCCATATCTGTTTCATACTCTGTGTAGAAATATTAGCTATAATGATAAGAGAAAATACAGATATCCAGGGAATAATGATGAATCATGTTGAACATAAACTTTCACAATA
>JADBJO010005069.1:147500-162500 GCA_016801955.1 Conus betulinus | reverse complement strand
AGAAAAAAAAATAAGAAAGAATGAATGAACGAAAGAATGAATGAAGGAAAAGAGAGATAGATGGAAAGAAAAGGGGGGCAAGAAAAAAAAAAACGATGAAAAAGATAAACAATAACCATATAGAATCCCCCTCCCCCCCTCTCCCTCCCAGTTCCCCGTAGGAAGACGTTCCACCTACCAGTTCTCGACCCCGAACCAGTGCCCTCCTGTCGCGGAGCTGACAGTACTTTCCCTTAACGTTATTTTCTCCGCTGTTTGATAGCATGTCGCAATTTTCTCAGCATCCTGACTGCTTGCTGCAAACAGACACCTGCCTCCTTCTCCTGTCAGGCTGAAGGTCCGTGTGATCCAGGTTTTCTGAGCGGTGACGAATTTATTCTAGGGAGTGATGTATTTCGGGCCTTTCTGATCTGCTTACGTGGTGGATGTGTCCACGTTTAAGCTTCTTGTTTGTCACGCTACTGGAGAGAGGGGTGGCGGAGCTTTTATGTCTAAATTCTTGCCAAACATTCCATGTTGTTCCTCCCCCCCCCCCCCTCTCGCCCAGTCTACTACCCCTCTCTCACTCGGTCTGTCTGTCTGTCTCTCCTACCCCCTCCCTCCCTCCCTCCCTCCCTCTCTCTCTCTCTCTCTCTCTCTCTTTTCCACGTGTTTGAATTATGCCTTTGAAACCTTTTTTCCCCTTCTATTTCAGTGGTGTATTTTAGGAACATTTTTTTTCCAGATGCATGTAAAGTACTATTCTTTCAAGAGAAAACTGTTTACACATTTTGCATTCAGTTGTCAGTCATTATGAATTCATAACAATCATGTACAATCTTATGTTTTTCGCATGCATTTATCATTTGTGTAGCCACTGTCTGGGTTCCAAAACATCATTTGTACCCCCCGCCCCCCCCAACATTCCGGTCTCACCCCCTCCTCCACCCTCCCTTCTCGTCTCACTTCTCTACCATTTTAATCTCACCATCCCCGTCTCTCTCCCCTCCCCCCTCCATTCCCGTCTCTACATCTCTTTCTCATTTTAAACCCCCCCCCCCCCCCCCCCATCCTCTGTACCGGTCTCTCTTCCCTCTCTCTCTCCTTTCCCTTCCCCCTCTCTCTTTCCCTCATTTTACCCCCTCTTCCACCCCAGTCCTCTCTCCCCCCCCTCCCTTCTCCTCTCTCTCTCTCTCTCTCACTCTCTCTCTCTCTCTCTCTCTCTCTCTCTCTCTCTGCGCCTTTAACATTCTCTCTCTCTCTCAGTGTTGCCAAATGTGCTTCTGCGTATGAATGCTTTAAGGCTGAATATACTGATACCTTTCACATATTGCAGCCGACGGTGAAATATTCATTGACACTTTTTCTTGTATTCTCATTTCGCTTTTTGAGTACGTTATACATTTCTGAAATTCTTCTGTGTTCTCGTCGATGGAAAGCATGTACATAATGTCAGCTTGTTCTGTTTCCTTTTTCAAAGGGAGGGATGACCAGACATAAATCACACCTGAGAACATATTTACCGCTTCACAGTTAAGTATGAAACATCACGCTCTTAAATCGATTCTCTCTTTCTCGCTCGTCCCGTTGTCCAGAATAAAAGGAGAGTGCGAGCAGGACATAGAGAGAGAGAGGAGGAGAGGGAGAGAGAGAGAGAGAGCGAGAGAGAGAGGAGAGAAAGAGAGAGAAAGAGAGAGAGAGAGAGCGGGAGAGAGGAGAGGTAGAACAGGGAGAGATAGTGAGAGAGAGAGAGAGACAGAGAGACAGATGGACAGACAGACAGACAGATGACAGACAGACAGAGCACAAACACACACACAGACACACACATACACACACACACACAGCACACAGAGAGAGAGAGAGAGAGATAGAGAGAGAGAGATAGAGAGGAGAGAGAGAGAGACATATAGTGCGGACAGTCACACCCACACACAAACACACACCACACTACACACACAACACACACACACACACACAGAGAAGAACGAGAGTCAGACAGACATCAGACAGACATACAGAAACGCACAGACAGACAGTCAGAATGGACTACAAAAAACGCCCCATGTTTACAAGGGTGTCATATGCAGGAGAAACACAGCCGTGTTTCTGAGTACCATGTATGTGGGACACCCAAAAACGCGCCTTACTGGGTCTGCCACGCAGCAGCCTCGGCGTTCCACGCCTATAATCTGTAGGGTTGATTCACGGTGAGGCGGTGTGTGGTGTAGAAAAGGAGGAGTGATAGTGGTCGAGGCACAAGAGATCCATGTCCACGAAGGAAACAAACCCCGGTAGTGCCGTGTCAATGAAAAGAAAACCAAGAGAGTCAGTGAACCGGTGGTCACAAGGAGCTGGCGAGATAAGTGAAAAGGTACAGCTATTATGAGTGAAGGCGAGAAGGGAGGGGGAAGAAAAAGCCACAGGAAAGGGGGAAAAAAAAAGAAAATCGTATTGACAGACAGCGCGGTGACAAGCCATAACTGTACGTTGCGTTAGGTTGTGAAAGCGGGACAGGAGACGCGGATGTCAAAGAAACACAGCCCCTTACTCAATAGCTAGAAGAATATTATTACTAGTGGCTAACCTAAATCTCGGAATCGTCTTGCACAAATGAAGGCGTGTGGGGTCTGTAAGAAGCGGATGTCTGTCGAGGAATAACGTATGCGTACTGTCTAAGGCCGAATGCAGGGGGTTTGTTAGTGAAAATGGCCATTAAAGCAAGAAAAAATGCAAAGATTCGCCCCTTCTTATGAAGTGGTGATGACTAGAAGAGCTCAGAATGATGTAAAGTCTTGGAGAAAGGTCCTTTGGCTGTCGTGTGTTATAAGGCTGTCCGTCTGTCTATCCTGTTTTGCCGGGTCTGTGGTGCTCGTGTGCTGTGTGTGGTGTGTGATATATGGGGGGGAAAAAGTGAGTGTGTGTAGGTGTGTGTTGTGTGTGGATGTGGGGTTGTGGGTAACAGGGGGTGTGAGGATTGATTGTGAAAAAAACATGCTGAAAAGGGGGGCCTCAAAAGGAGGAAAGAACAGGGGGGACATAAAGAATGTGTGTGTGTGTGGAAGGGATAAAAATGTTGTGATGGGTGTGGGTGAAAAAAAATTTGTAAAGAAATGGAGAGGGGGGTAGGGAAAATGATGTGTGGTGTGTAGGGTGGGATCATAGGTAGAAACAAACAAGCGAATATACCTTATTTTTTTCTAATACCAAAACAACCTGATGGTGGCACAAAGGCGTATTTGTAAACAAAAAAAAGGAAAAAAGTGGGGGGACCACAAAACAAAACACGACAACAACACCCACACACCACACACACACACACCACCGCGCACGCCCGCCCGGAAAAGAGGGAAAAAAAGCTGACGACGCGCGTGGCAGGGGCGCTGCCAAACCCACCACCCCCCCCCCCACCCCCCCACCCCCCCTCCACACCCAAAAGCAAGGATCCCGACCCACCCCCACCCTAACACAACAGAAGAACAGACTAGCACACGATCAAAATACGAATATTCTTTTAAAATAAACATATAGCAAATGATTCTTTTTTCGTGCTGATCCTGAGATTCGGTGGGGGGGAAAAACCTAAAATTGTGCATTAGGGGCAAGGTTAAAAACCAATATTTTTTTTATACATATAATTAAATTCAGCACTGACCAACTATTATTCTTTTTTCTTTCATGTACTCCGTGAATTTCTGTTGAGATGGGTTGGCAGGGGATTTTGGGGTGTCGCTATAACAAATTACGCATGAACCGAAAACAATATCTCCTTTTACTGATGCTAATCTGTCATAAGGAGGAAAATGATAATGCGAACATTGTGGTGGGGTCTTCCTTGTAGGATGATCAAGCAAGATGGGAAGTGTGTGTTCCCAAACACTGACTTGAGTTTCATCAGACGAGCGACCTATTTCAGTCTTTGGTTGGATTGCTAACGAATACATCGATCGGGATTATCTGACGAAGTTAGTTGTGGGGTGAGGCTAATAGCCGTCCTGAGGGATCAGCACGTTTCCACGTGATTTTTGTTGGCAAGACCCGGAGCGTTTGACAAAACGCATCGCCCCAGCTTGATATCGTTGACAGTATAATCCTGTGTTTGGTGTTTGTCTAGCGGGAATGAAACAGTACGTTCTGCTTGCCTGCTTCCTTTGTAAGCATCCTTCTTAGTTCGGTGGAAACTCATCGTTCGTCCTCGGGGAGTTACTGCAGTGTGTGGTAAGGTAGGAAATGATTTAAAATGGAGTGGTGGTGTTTGTTGTAGTGTGCGTGGTGTGTGTGTGTGTGTGTGTATGAAAGTGTTGGATAGTGTGGCATGCGTGCGAGAGCGCGCGGGAAGCGCGCGAAACGGCGGTAGTGAGATGTTAAGTGGATTGTGTATGTGCGTGTAAGAAAAAATGTGGGTGTGTGTGTGTTGAAAAATGTGTGATGTGTGTGTAGTGATTGTGTGCGTGAAAACAAGCGACAGCGCGTGCGCGCGCGACGAAAATGTGGGTGCGAAGCGTGAGTGAGGCTGCAAAGAAAGAGTAGGGACGAGCTAGTAAAAGGGAAAGAAAAAAAAAGGGGGGGGACGGTTTAGAAAAAATTCGTAGAGTTAAATGTCATAGGGCATGGAACTAACCAGTCGTGGAACCATGGGCGATGATGGGTGGGGTGTGCGAGTGATTTGATGTGTTGGGTGTGTGTGGAAGTATGCCCTTGTGTCTTACTAGATACGATAGAATCAGAGAAGGAAAACAGTGCAATTAGTCAGCGGGAAAGAGTAAGAGTCGTGAATCATACATAAACGACCTACAATAAACATAGACCTGGTTAGGAGGTAAGTAGAAAGGAGAGAAAGAGAAAGCTCAACTGAACGTAAAGGTGTACAATAAGGGGAGGGGGAAAAAATCAAAGAGGAAGACAGAAAAAAGGGAAAGGAACAGAGGAAAAAAAACGAACAACGCTTATTTCATATATGCGTATCGAAATAAAAAGTTGGTCCTTAACTGGAATAATCAGGTATATACCAAAGGACACCACAAGATGGGCCCTTAACAACGAAAAAGAAAGGATAGTAAATTCCAGACTAAGAACAGTAAACGACAGGTTGCGGAAATAAAACAACTGAAAGCGTCAACAAAAAAAAAAAACAACTGCTCATAAACGAAAGCCAGAGCACAGGCTAAGGTAGATGTTTGCCTCCACTAATGGAGCGGAGGGGATTACGATAACGTAGCAGCCCTAGAATCTGATAAGAACCAGAAAAAGTTACGCGCATGGCGCATTAATCACATACTGTTTTCGCCCCTCCCTCCTCCCTCCCGTCCCTTCTCCGTCCAGAGAGAGCTCGGAGCGGTGGCCACGAAGGGGAAAGAATCCCGTTCGCATCCATATACGATCTCATACTCTCACGGATCATCGAGTTACCAACCTTGGAAAAAAAAGAATCGAAGAGAACAACATAACAGAAAGAACATGGAGACAGAGGAATCATGGAAAGTTAGAGTCACACTAGTTCCCCTCTCTCCCTCACTCCCATCATCTCTCTGTCTGTCTGACTGTCTGTCGGATGTCGGTCTCTTCTCTCTCAATCCGTCCCCTAATTCGTTTTCACTTTCCCAAAGCCCCCATCTCTCTCTCTCTCTCTCTCTCCTACTCTCATCCTCGTCTCATCTCTCTCCCTCCTCCTCTTGCTCCTTCTCATCTCTCATCTCTCGATCCATCTCTCTGTATGTGGGGTCTCCCTCCTCCCCTCTCCTCTCAATCCTCCCAGTTCGCTCGTCCTCTGCGCCCTCCCCAAAAAAAAAAAACACAAAACCTAGATCCAAAGCAAATCAGGGGAGCGGAAACAGGAGGAGAAGAAACAAATGGAGAAAAAAATCAAAGGGGAAGAAAAGGGGGGGAAGACAAAAAAAAAATGCAAGACAAGGAAAAGGGGGGGGGGAAAACAAAAGATAGTGTGTGGGGTGGGGCGGAGTCAATACAATCAAATCAGAGATTCTCTCCAATACAGCCCGAACGGTGGGAACCAAAAAAGTGTGGGTTTTTCTCTTTATATAGTTCACATAAACAGAGGATAAAACTCTGACACCGGAGTAGGGCCATGGCAACTGCGGACACACAACCCAGCGAGGGCTCACACACCACACACCAAGCAACACATAAAAAAACCACGACGTGCGTCAAAGTGCCGATGGCTGCTCTAGTGGCAACGTTATCAAAGCGAGTGGCACCTCTGTACACACAGCAGAGTGCAAACACGCGACAAAGTCAACGACTACAGGTCTACCAAAAACAAAACACACCACCAAGGAGAACAAAAAAAACGACACACACTAAACTAAAGCGCAAGCAAACACACACACATACTTCAGGAACAAACGGGTTAGGTGGTAAGGGCACTATGCAAACAACAATACAGCACAGAAAGGGCTCTGACACAGATAAACTAGAGGGCAAAGAGAACTACAAAAGGGCCAGCAAGAAGCGAACATCACGGTGGTAAACACATCACGCCGCGCACACGGCACTACGCGCACTCGCGCACATGGCATAGAGAGCGAGCGAGGAGAGAGAGAGCGAGAGAGAGAGAGATAATACGAGCGAGATCGATAGAAGACAATTCAAAACCGACTATTCGCGGTTCTTTTTTTGCGTTTATAACTTAGGCTGTCAGAATAGTGTAATAAAAGTCCATAAAAAAATAAATGGAAACAAAATACAGATCAACACTACTGTCATTCTTTTTTTTTGGGTGGGGCGGTAAAAATAATGTTATTGATTTTTTTAATTTTATTTTTATTTGTTTTTTAGATGGGGATAGCTTCCGGGTGGGGGAAAAACCAGTAATCTTGCCGGAAGCTGATATTTTTGAACATCCAATTAAACGTCGATGTTAAGAACGCCATTTTTTTGTTTCGCTCACTTTCAGGCAGGCGAAGCATTCCAATGATAACTTGTAATGAAGGACATCCCACACTCTCGTAGGGTCTGTTTGTCTGTCTGTCTGTCTGTTTGTCTGGTTCCCATACTGTCGGTCGTGTCTGTCTGTCTGTACTTCTGTCTGTCTGTCGTCTGGATTCTGTCTCTCAAGGCGATACAAAGTACTACTCTACGCATAGAATGATGGTTAATAGGAGATATCTCTCTACCGTCCCAGTACCTCTCTCTCTCCTCTCCTCAAAATGAAAAAAACTGCGGAGATCCGTCAGAAAAAGAAATAACGACCGCTCTCCTCTCTGTTCATGCGTGCGTGCTGCGCTGGCGTGGTGTTATATGTCTGTGTGGCGCGAGCGGCACTACGCAGCGCGTGTGTTGTGTACTTTGGTGTGTGTGTGTGTGTTGTGGGTGGTCGTTGTGTGTGTGGGTGTTTGTGTGTGTTTTGTGTTTTTGTGTGTGTGTGTTTGTGTTGTGTGTGTGTGTGTGTGTTTTCTTGTGTGTTTTGATGTGTTTTTTTGAGTGTTGTGGGGTGTTTGTGTGTGGTGTGTGTGTGTTTTGTGGTGTGTTGTATGTGTTTTGTATGTGAGGTGGTGTTTTGGTTTGGTTTGTGTGTGTGCCGTGTGTGGTGCGCAGCAGCGCGATGCTGCCCGTTCCGCGCGCCTCTAACTCCCCATGTGGTGTCTTTTCTGACTTTGGAGAGAAAAGAGAGAGAGAGAGAAGAGAGAAGAGAGAGAGAGCGAGAGAGCAGATGAGATGAGAGAGAGAGGTTGGTGATCAATCACGAGCGACATCCAACGAAATGAACGTGAAAGTGACCCAACAAAATCCTCTCACAAAAATTGTACATCAAACACTGAGAGACCAACACAACAAAGCCTCCTTGGATGCAATTCGCGCTGGCCACCAACTCCCCGCCGCCCCGTCCACCCCTTCCCTGCTGCTTCTGGTGCCCCATTCACAATTTTCCGGAAACCTACGAATTACACCAGAAGGGACGCGGAATGACAAACAGCGTTCATAAAAACTAACAACACACACATTGCTTCTTCTAATTACTGCCCTTGTCCCTAGTCTACCGAAGGCCTTCCCGGCCCCCGTCGTGCTGAGCTCCACATCCACCTACCTATCTGTGTATCGTGTCTGCACCCTGCAGCGCCCCAACCCCCTGGCGCTCCTCCACTCTATCCCCACACAAGACCAAGCCCTTCCCACGAAATGATTCAAAGAAGGAACGGATGGGCTGACATATGCCCTGCGGGCCGTCTGACGGTAGGTCGAGCGTGTTATGGGAGAATGGCCAAAAGAACTAGGGGTTTGTCATAATGGCATGAAAAGGGAAATACTTCCCCAAGGGCCTTCCAGGGGGAAATAAACCAACGTGGTTAAAAAGAGGTAAGCGCGAGGGAAAGGTCTTCAGTGGTCTTCGTCCAAGGACATCCGCTAATCATTTTCCATGCATTGCTTCTTGACTGTGAAAAAGCGTTAATTATTAGGAAAAAAAAAAACAAGAAAAAACAGAGAAGACTTGTTAAAATCACAAGGGAAAGAACAAAAAAGACGATACGATTAACGTACAGAACTTGTTGTGAGTATTTTCATCTCATATTCTCGTTGAACTGGGGGTTGTCTTTGTATCCGGTTTTTCTGTGTGTGTATGTTCATCCAGTTGATCTCTCAAAAACCTCAGAGGTGATCGGATCTCGAACTGTGGAATCAGTGCCATTTTTCAGTTCACTTAAACCCGCTTTAATTCGTTTTCTTCATTCGTATGTTCGGTTGCAAATCCGCTCTTTCTCCGCGTCCTAACGCATGGTTCGCTTCCCTTATCCGCCATCACCTCGTTTTTTTTTTTCACGGTTACTGGTTCCCTTATAACGAAGAGAAAGAAGAGAGAGAGAGAGAGAGGGGAGAGAGATAGAGAGAGAGAGTAGGAGAGAGAGAGAACTAGCTAGACACAACTAACAAGAAAACTTTATTATCCTCCAAAGCCAAATAGAAGATGGCTATAAAACATATATCTATGGAACAAATACAGATCACATCCCCCCATCCACGCTCCCACCCATCTGCGCCCAACGAGTGCACCCACACCGACAACACACACACGAAAAAAAAAAAAAACACACAAAAAAAAAAAAAAAAAAAAAAAAAGGGGGGGGGAGAAAAAAAAATCGACTAGAAAAAAAACAAAAGGGGGGGGGGGGGAAAGACAGAACACACAAGAACCCACGACAGCCACACTCCATAACGAACAGCGGAAGCGCCCGAACACTCCAGCAGGGGGGGGACAAAACAGCACGGACACACAGCTACACGAGCCCTCTTCTTCTTTTTTCTCAGGTGGCTTCATTGTAAAAGAAAAAGCCGTTATGTTGCGTTATGCAATGTTTCACATCTCTAAATAAATTTATTTGTAACTTGAATTTGACTTTGACTTTCACAAACGTCACAACAAAAAAAGAAGGGGAGAGCACAACAAAAACAAACAAGGGGGGGGGGGAAAAAAAAAAAAGGGGGATGGGGGGGGAGGGGGGGGGGGGAAAAAATAAAAAACAACGTACAAAAAACAACCCGGGGGGGGGGCGGACGGGACAACTAAGCGCGCACAACAGAGCACAACGGCACGACAAGAGACAGCGGGGGGGGGGGGGGGGGGAAAAAAAGCAAAGAGGCGAAACCACAAGATCGACAAAACATACACAAAGAACAGATACCAAAGAACAACAGCGCAAAAAAAAAAAAAATCAAGAAAAAAAAAAACGGCAAGCACGGGAAAAAAAAAAAGGTGAGGGCAAAAAAAAAAAGGGGGGGAAAACAACAAACATCACTATTCAGCTACTCACGGCACGCCACCACCTCACCCCACAGCACAGCACCCACACATCGCACACACACACTACAGCCCCCACACACACAAGCCCCGCACACACCCACCCCACAACAGCATTCGCCTGTGCGCCACACCTCACGACCCATACCAAGTCCTAACACTTATAATACACTACGCATAAACCGACACAACCCCCACACAGCAAGTAGGTACAAAAACAAAAAGCCCCAGCGGGACCGCAAGGTCCTTGTCCAGAATGGCCAGCGGAAAACTCAAAAGCCAGGACACCACCTTACGCCGCACGGCCCTCAGCACACAACACCTTCACGCACGCACGATCTCACTTGCAGAGAGATGAGTAATAGAGATAGAGAGAGGGAGAGATATAGAGAGAGATAGAGTGAGAGAGAGATAAATAAAAAAGGTCAATCCAAAACCGCTCCTGCCATCTTGTTGTTCTCGCCCCCGCGTATAAGCTTACAGTGATGTCCATGTATGTGTCCTTTAATGATGGCTCTCTCTCTCTCCCCTCAGTCTCATCTCAGGCGAGCTCTCTCTCCACATCTCTCTCTCAATCCTCCCTCTCGCGATAACATCTCTCTCTGTGTCCCATATGTGTTATTTTCTCATCTCTCTCCCTGTCTTCCTCTCTTCTCCTTCTGTGCCCAGGCGCGTCATGGTGTGTATGTTTGGTGTGTTTTTGTGTGTGTGTGTGTGCTTTTGTGTGTGTGTGTGTTGTGTTTTGTGTGTGTTGTTTGCGCGCGCAGCGCGCAAGCGTGTTTGTATGGTGTTGTGTATGTGTGTGTGTGTGTTTGTGTGTGTGTGTGGGTGTTTGTGTATTGTATGTATATGTGTGTGTATTTTGTGTTGTGAGGTATGTGTGTGCGTGTGTATGTTAGTGTGTTTGTATGAGTGTGTTTGTGGTGTCTTGTGTGTGTTGGTGTATGTGATGGTTTAGTTCTGTTGTGTTTTGTGTTGTGTTTGTGTGTGTTGTGTGGAAAGAGATATAATGTAGGGGGGGTGGTGGAGGGGTGGGCGTTTGTTCACATCCCTCTCTCTCCGTGTGTCTCTATCTTACTTTCCGTTCGCCTGCTGAGAGAGAGAGAGAGAGAGAGAGAGAGAAGAGAGAGAGAGCAGGTACGGAGACGAAGGGAGCGAGAGAGATAGAGACGAGGAGATGTTTAATGACTGGCACATACACATCCACCGAAATATAGAAGGGTGAAGTTGTGACCCACACAAATCCCTCACAAAACTTGTGGAGCCGTCAAACACTGAGAGACAAACATAAACAAAGCACAACACTTGGATGCAATTCGCGCTGCCACCAACTCACTCCCCCGCCGCCTCTCCCCCCCTGTCCCTGCTGCTCTGCTGTCCTGCCCCTGCACAATTTCCGGAAACCTCTGAATTAAACATTACACACCACGAGGACGAGAATACAACAGCTTTCTAAAACACAACAACAACAACAAATGCTTCTTCTTTACCTCTGAGACTATTTTACTGCCCCTTTTTCCCTATCTACCACATCTTCCTTCTCCTCTCCAGGTCGCCCAGGGGGGGTTCTCATGGGCGACCCCCAACTCCCCTAAAGTTTCGGGGATGAGAAAGGATAAATAGTGTTGGTTCGCTCCGTCATGTCCTCCCCCGAACCGCAACGACGGGGGGAGGGGGAAGAAAAAAAAAGGAGGGTAAGGAGCCTCCCTCTAGAATAATAGAAGAATAACAAAACCAACCCCAATCCCCAAGACCGGGGGGGAGAAAGAAAAGAAGCAAAAGAAGGGGAGAAAGAAAACAACAAGGGGAGGGAAAAAGAGGGGGGGGAAAAAAAAAGGGGGAAAAATACCGGGGGGGGGGGTGGGGAAAGGGGGATAAAGGGGGGGGGGAAGGACCGGTCTCCCCCGTCCCCACTTGTTCAAGAACGAATGGCTGCATCCCGCGGCCGTCTGAACTGTCGTTATTAGCACTGGGCACACTCTTTATGGCATCATGTCTAAAAAGGGAAATAACTCCCCAAGCCTGGCCAGGGGAAGATAAAACCAACGGGGGTTTAAAAAAAGGGAATGATTCTTCAGGGTCTTCGTACAAGGGACATCAGCTAAGCTTTTCCATGCATTTCTCAGTTGAATTGCTTAATTTGAAAAAAAAAAAAAAAAAAAAAAAAAGAATTTGTACAGGCTCTTCGACAAGAACTGTCTCGAATCTGTGAAAATCATTGCCATTTTTTTCCAGTTCAATTTACCGCTTTATTCGTTTTTCTCCTCTTATGTCGGTTGCAAATCCGCTCTTTCTCGCGTCTTAACCATGGCGTCCCCTGTGCTCTTCCCCATTATCCCCCATCATCCTCGGTTTTTTTTCACGGTTTACTCCCTTATAACGAAGAGAGAGAGAGAGAGATGAGAGAGAGAGAGAGAGAGAGAGAGAGAGAGAGAGAGAGAGAGAGAGAGACTGCTGACATCACTACCGACAAGACTAGGATGTCAAGTCATGTCAAGTCACGAAAACTTTACATTATCTCCAAACAGAAAGGAGTGGCCCGTAAAAATATATCTATGGATCTTATATTTAACAACAAATCACAATCACATTAACAACCACAAATCACATCCACCCACCCACACCACCACCCCAACCACACCACAACCCACACACAGAACACACACAACACACACACACACACACACACACACACACACACACACACGCGCGCGCACGCACGCACACACACACACACACACACACACACACACACACACACACACACACAACACACACACACACACACTACTACACACTACACAAACAAGCTTTCTGAACCGGATTCCATCGAAAGTTCTGGTTCTGATTTAGGAGTTTGATAGAATTGGGAACGAAAACTGTTTTAGGTCTATTTGTTTTGAATTTTGGACTTTGGAATCTTCGTCCAGATGGCAGAACATTGTATTTTTTTTTTTAAAGACCATGAGAACTGTCGACAGCAATGTTCACAGCTTTGTCTGTGACACGACATTCATACAATTTATCCAACTGCCCTTTTTGTTTCTTTTAAAATGATCTTTCCACATGTTTTCACTACTCTGTTTAAAACGTTTTTTGTTTTTCACACTAAGATTTGCAAACCAGCATAAAGAGCCAAAAAGGACAGCGCTCATTCTACAAAACAACGATAAAACATATTTTAGGATGTTCATTTTCAACAGCAAGAAACCGAAGTTTCTGAAGACAGTATATTCTAGATTGGCATTTTTTTTGTAGATAAATTGAGTATGTGCAGTAAATGTGCTGACTATATGGATGAATAAAAAGAAGACCCAAGAACAAAAACATACACAAAACAACAACAACAACAACAACACAACAATTCAACGACGATGATAATGTGCACAAAGACATCTTGAAAAAAAAAACTTTTTTTTTTTTTTTTTTTTGGGGGGGGGGGGGGGGGGGGGGGGGAGGGGGTGAACGTGCGGGGAAAGGTTGACAAAGAGAAAAGGTTGATGTGATGGTGGTGGTGTGGTGGTGGTGGTGGTGTGTGTGTGTGTGTGTGGGGGGGGGGGGGGTTTGTCGGGAGTGGGGTTGGTTGGGTGGGCATGGGGTGGTTAGTTGGGGGGTGGTGGATTGGGCAATCATGGTTTTTTAATTTTCATTGCATGGTAATTCAGCTGGAAGAGGAATGTTGTACCGATACACGTTCCAAAGTTTATTTTGGAGTGCTACATCCAAAACAGCACGTGCTGTCTGGAGGAAAGGTTGCCCACCTCGTGACTGCTTAGAACAGACAACAGCAGAGATGCATAACCCCTGTTCCGTCGCCATCAAGCACCAGAGAAAGGAAAAGAAAAACAAACAAAAAGCAAACAAAAAAAAAAAAACAACCCCCCCCACCACCAACCATTTTATCGCAAAGGTTTTGAGCTGATTTTGAGTTGGGTTAAGGGTTACTTTAGGTTAGGTTCGAGGTTAGGCTAGATTTTACTAGAAGAAATTGCGTGTGTGTATTGGTGTGTGTTGTGTGTGTGTGTGGTGTGTTTGTTATATGTGACCCCCCCCCCCATTAGCTGTGTGCGTGCGTGTGGCGTGCGTGCGTGGCGTGCGCCGATCGCGAGGTGGGCGAGGCCGCGAGCGCGCGCTTACGCGCGCGCGCGTGTGTGTGTGTGTGTGCGTGTGTGGTGTGTGTGTGCTGTGTGTGTGTGTGGTGTGCACGACGCGTGTGGGTGTGTGCGTGTGTGTGTGTGCATGTGTGTTTGCGCGTGCGTGCGTGCGTGTGTGCATACGTGTGTGTGTGTGTGTGTGCCGTGTGTGTTGTGTCTGCTGGGTTTGTGCCTACCACGCGCTCGCACACGCACACACACACACACACACACACACACACACACACCACACACACACACACACGTGCTCAGTAGTGAGGGGCAGAATAGGGAAGAAGAAGGGGAAAGGGGACCTGGCGGGCAGAGTGAGTTGAAGGTGAGAGGTTGAGGGAGAGGGGGGGAAGGAGAAGGGAAGGAGGAGAGGCACGGTGTGTTTTCAGCGTGGCCATGACAGTGAAACATCGAAGTGCACGATGGCAATGATCAGGGCCGTCAATTCACCGAGCTGTCAACTTTACCCAATTTCCCTTCACCCCCACCCCTGCTTCGCTTACTTACCTACCCCCCCCGTTTCCCTGTCAACACTCTCCCCACCCAGTCCTCGATCTTCTGTCATAGTTGCTGCGATCATTCAGGTCAAGAATGTCAACATGGAAAAGTTTTTTGTCCATTCTGGTTGGAAACAAGAACATGTGTAATCATGTTTTCAACAGCACAGTCATTAGGAGTAATGACTATAGAACGGATGGAAGCCTGTTTGGTTAGCTGTCTATGATATTCTTGTGTCATCATCTAACAACCTGGGAACTATACGAACATTCTGAGCCACGTGTGATGTTATAGAGGTTCTCGACATGATTCATGAGATAACGTCATCGCGCGTTATTTCGAATACAATGTTATAGCGGCTGTGTACCCGCAACAATAAACTGTGGGGTACTCAACAAAATATTTTCACGTCAATACAAAATCAATACAGAAATATTTCAGTTCATACAAAATCAATACAGAAATATACACCCCTTTCCAGACAAGTAGTGGAATTTGGATCACCGACAGTGAAATGTTAAAACAAAAGTAAGGAATTCCACACAACCTCATCTAAGAAAACAGGCAAAATGTTACAGAATTTACATCGAATGAAAACATGTTGGTTCTTAAAAACATCATTAAAAC